>JAIUJO010000199.1:613078-903078 GCA_023846275.1 Vanilla planifolia | reverse complement strand
AAGAGGAAGAAGAAGAAGAAAAAGAAGGAGAATAGGAAGATGAGGAGAAGACGACGAAGAGGAAGAAGAAGACGCGGAGCAAGAAGAAGAAATAGAGGAAGAAAAACGAGAGGAAGAAGAAGAAGATGAAGAAGAAGCATAAGAAGAAGAAGAAGAAGAAGAAGTAGAAGGCGAAGAAGAAGAAGAGCAAGAAGAAGATGAAGAAGAAGAAGAAGAAGAAGAAGAAGAAAAAGAAGAAGAAGAAAGAGAAGAAGAAGAAGTGGTTGAAGTAGAAGAAAAAGAAGAGGAAGAGGAAGAAGAAGAAGAAGAAGAATTGGTGGAAGAAGAAGATGATGAAGAAGAATTAGAAGAAGAAGAGGAAGAAGAAAAGTAGTTGTAGAATAAGAGTAAGATGTAGAAGAAGATGAAGTAGAAGAAGAAGTGAAAGAAGAAGATAAAGAAGAAGAAGCAGAAGAAGAAATGGTAGAAAAAGAAGATCATGAAGAAGGAAAGGTAGTAGAAAAAGTTGAAGAAGAAGAAGTAGAAGTAGAAGAAGAAGGGGAAGAAGAAGAAGAAAAGGAAGAAGAAGAAGAAGGGGAAGAAGAAGTTGAAGAAGAAGATGAAGTAGAAGAAGAAGTAGAAGAAGAAGTAGAAGAAGAAGAAGAAGTAGAAGTAAAGAGGAAGAAGAAGAAAAAGAAGTGGAAAAAGAACAATAATAAGAATAAGAAGAAGAAGTGAGAGAAGAAGAAGAAGAAGAAGAAGAAGCTGAAGTAGAAGAAGAGGAAGAAGACAAAGAAGTAGTAGAAGAAGAAGAATAAGAGGAAGAAGAAGAAGAAGAAGAAGGAGAAGAGGAAGATGAGGAGAAGAGGACGAAGAGGAAGAAGAAGACGAGGAGTAAGAAGAAGAAGTAGAGGAAGAAGAAGTGGAAGAAGAAGAAGAAGAAAAAGAAGTGGTAGAAGGTGAAGAAGAAGAAGAGCAAGAAGAAGATGAAAAAGAAGAAGAAGAAGAAATAATAGAAGTAGAAGGGGAAGAAGAAGGGGAAGAAGAAGAAGAGGTAGAAGTAAAAGAAATGGAAGAAGAAGAAGAAAAAGAAGAGGAAGCAGTTGAAGTGGAAGAAGAAGAACAAGAAGAGGAAGAAGAAGAAGAAGAAGAATAATTAAAGGAAGAAGAAGAAGATTATAAAGAATTAGAAGAAGAAGAGGAAGAAAAAAAAGTAGTAAAAGAAGAGGAGTAAGAAGAAGTAGAAGAAGAAGTAAGAGAAGAAGAAGAAGGAGGAGGAGGAGAAATGGTAGAAAAAAGAGATGATGAAGAAGAAAAAGTAGTAGAAAAAAGAAAGAAGTAGAACTAGAAGAAGAAGTGGAAGAAGAAGAGGAAAGGAAGAAGAAGAAGAAGAAGAAGAAGTAGTAAAAGAAAAAGATGAAGTAGAAGAAAGGTAGAAGAAGTTGAAGAAGAAGAAGAAGTAGAAGCAGAAGAATAAGAAAAAGAAGAAGAAGAATAAGAAGTAAAAAATGAAGAATAATAAGAATAAGAAGAAGAAGCAAGAGAAGAAGAAGAAGAAGAAGAAGAAGCTAAAGAAGAAGAAGAAGAAGTAGAAGTAGTAGAAGAAAATGAAGAAGAAGAAGAAGTAGAAGTAAAAGAAGAAGCAGAAGAAGATGAAGAAGAAGATAAAGGAGAATATGAAGAACTATAAGAAGAAGGAGAAGAAGAAGTAGAGCAAGAAGAGGGTGAAGAAGAAGAATTTGAAGTAAAAATCAACAAAGAAGGAGAAGAAGAAGAAGAAAAGAAGTAGAAGAAAAAGAGCAAAAAGAAGAAGAAAATGAAGAAGTAGAAGAAGAATAAGAAGAAAAGGATGAAGAAATAAAGAAGAAGAAGAAGATGGAGAAGAAGAGTAAGAAGAGGAAGAAGAAGAAGAAGAAAAAGAAGTTGAAGAAGAAGAGCACGAAACGAAAGAAAAATAAGGAGAAGAGGAAGAAGAAGAAGAAGTAGAAGAGGGAGAGGAAGAGGAAGAAGAGGACGAAGAGGAAAAAGAGGAATAAGAAGTAGAAGAAGAAGAAGAAGAAGAAGAATTATAAGAAGAAGATGAAGTGGAAGAACAAGAAGAAGAAGATGAAGAAGATCAAGAAGAACAAGAAAAAGAAGAAGAATAGAAAGAAGAAGAAGAAAAAGAATAAAAAGGAGAAAAAGAAGAACAAATAGAAGAAGAAAAGAAGAACAGGAAGGAGTAGGAGGAGAAGAGGAAGATAAGGAGGAGAGGAGAAATAGGAAGGAGAAGTTAAGAAGCAAGAAGAATAAGAAGAGGAACAAGAAGGGTAAGGAGAAGAAGAAGAAGAAGAAGAATAAGAAAAAGAAAAAGAAGAAGAATAGGAAGAAGAAGAAGAGCAAGAAGTAGGTAGAAGAATAGGGAGAAGAAGAAGAAGAAGAAGAAGAAGAGGAAGAAGTTAAAGAGGAAGAGGATAATAAAGAAGAGGTAGAAGAAGAAGAAGAAGAAGAAGAAGAATTAGAGGAGGAAGAAGAAGAAGATAAACAATTAATATAAGAAGAAGAAGAAAAAAAGAAAAAGTAGTAAAAGAAGAATAATAAGTAGAAGTAAAAGAAATAGAAGAAGCTAGAGAAGAAGAAGAAGGAGGAGGAGAAAAAGAAGTAGAAGTAGAAGAAGTAGAAATAAGAAATGAAGTGGTTGAAAAAGAAGATGAGAGGAAGAAAAAGTAGAAGTGGAAGAAGAAGATGATGAAGAACTAGAAGTAGAAAAGGAAGAAGAAGAAGAAAAGGAAGAAGAAGAAAAATAATAAGAAGAAGAAGAAATAGAAGAAGAATAAGAAAAAAAGGGAGAAATAGAAGAGGAAGAAGAAGTAGAAGAAAATGTTGAAGAAGTAGAAGAAGAAGAAGAAGAAGAAGTGAAAGAACAAGAAGAAGAAGAGAAGAACAAGAAGTAAAACAAGAAGAATAAGAATAAAAAGTAGTTGTAGTAGTAGTAGTAGTAGTAGAAGAAGAAGAAGAAGAAGAAGAAGAAGAAGCTGAAGAAGAAGTTGTAGAAGAAGAAGAAGTAGAAGATGAAGTAGAAGAAGAATAAGTAGAAGAAGTAGTAGAAGAAGTAAATGAAGAAGCAGAAGAAGAAGATGAAGATGTTGATGATGTTCGAGAAGAAGTAGAAGAAGGAGGAGAAGAAGTAGAACAAGAAGAGGGAGAAGTAGAAGAAGAAGAAGAAGAAGAAGAAGAGGATGAAGAAAAATAGAAGAAGAAGAAGAAAAAGAAGAAGAAGAAAAAGAAGAAGAAGAAGAAGACGATGAAGAAGAAAAGAAGGTGTTAGAAGAAAAATAGGAAGAGGAAGAAGAAGAAGAATAAGAGGAACAAGAAAAAGAAGAAAAGGTTGAAGAAGAAGAAGAAGAGAGCAGAGAAGCTGAGGAAGAAGAAGAAGAAGAAAAACAATTAGAAGGGGAAGAAGTAGAAGAGGAAGAAGAAGATGAAGAAGAAGAAAAAGGAGAAGTAGATGAAGAAGAAGACGAAGAGGAGGAGGAGGAGAAAGAAGAAGAAATAGAAGAGAAAGAAGTAAAATAAGAAGAAGAAGAGAATGTTAGGGAGAAGAGGTCAAAGAAGAAGAACAAGATGACGAAGAAGAAGATGACGAAGAAGAAGAAGTAGAAGAAGAAGAAGAAGTGGAAAAAGAAGAGGAAGAATAAGAAGAGGAAAAGAGAAAGAAGAAGAGGAAATGAAAAATAGGAAAAATAGGAAGAAGAAGAAGAAGTAGATGATGTAGAAGTGGAAGAAGAAGAACAAGAAGAAGAAGAAAAAGTGTAAGATGAGGGGAAGAGGACAAAGAAGAAGAGGAAAAGAGAAAGAAGAAGAGGAAAAGAAGAAGAAGAAGAAGAAGAAGAAGAAGAGGAAGAAGAAGAAGAAGAGGAAAAAGAGAAAGAAGAAGAGGAAGAAGAAGTAGAAGAAGAGAGGAGAAGAAGATGAAGAAGAAGAAGAAGAAGAAGTGATGATGATGATAAAGAAAAAGTGGAAGAAAGGGAAGAAGAAGAAGGAGAGGAACAAGCAGAAGATGATGAAGAAGAAGAAGAAGAGGAAGAGAAAGAAGAGGATGAAGAGGAAGAAGAGGAATATGAAGAAGAAAAAGAAGAAGAATTTGAAAAAGAAGATGATGTATAAGAAGAACAAGAAGAAGAGGAGGAAGAAGAAGAAGAAGAAGAACAAGGAAAAGAAGATGAAGAAGAAGAACAAGAACTAAGATGGATTATGGATAAGGGAGGATAATCTTAGGGATTAGTTTTTCGAGATTAGTGATTAGGGAGGTAAGGATTAGGGATCAGAGATTAAAGATTAAGGATAAGGTATTTGCAATTAGCTATTACGAAATAGGGATTATGAATTAAGGATTAGTGATTATGACTAGGGTTTAAGTATTAGGGATTACAAAATAGATATCAGAGATTACTGATTAGGGATTAAAGCATTAGGAATTAGAGATTAAGAATTATGGATTATGGATTGAGGGATTAAGAATGAGGATTAGGGATAAGCAATTCAAGATTAAGGATTAAGGATTTGAGATTTGGGACTTGAGATTAGAGATCAAGGATTAGGGATTACAGATAAGGGATTAAAAATTATGATATAGGGATTAGAGATTAAGAGATTAAGTCTTAAAAATCAAGGATTAAGGATTAGAAATTAGTGATTAGAAATGAGGGATTAGGGAATAAAGATGATAAAGAAGAAGAAGAAGAAGAAGAACTAGAAGTAGAAGAAGAAGTAGAAGAAGAAAAAGAGGAAGAAGAAGAAAAAAGGTTGCAGTAGTAATAGTAGTAGAAGAAGAAGAAGTAAAAGAGGAAGAAGTAGAAGAAGAAGAAGAAGAAGGAGAATAAGGAAAAGAAGAAAAAGAAAAAGAAAAAGAAGAAGATGTAAAAGAAGAAGAAGATTGGGGAGAAGATGAAGTAAAAGAAAAAGACAAAGAAGAAGAAGAGAAGCAAGAAGAAAAAGAATGAGAAGAAGAAAAAGAAGAAGAAGAATAGGAAGAGTAGAAGAAGAAGAAAAAGAAGAAGAAGAAGAAGATGATGATGATGATGATTATGATGATGATGAAGATGGAGAAGAAGAAGAAGAAGAAGAAGAACAAGATGAAGATGATGATGATGATGATGATGATGAAGAAGAGAAAGAATATGAAGAAGTAGAAGAAGAAGACGATGAAGAAGAAGAAGAGGAAGAAGAGGAAGATTAAAAAGAAGAGCAAGAAGAAGAAGAAGAAGAGAAAGAAGATAAGGAGCAAGAAGAAGTAGAAGAGGAAGAAGAGGTAGAGGAGGAAGAAGAAGAAGAGCAAGATGTAGAAGAGGTAGAAGAAGAAGAAGTACTGGAAGAAGAGATGAAGAAGAGGAAGAAGAAAAGCAAGAAGAAGAAGAAGAAGAAGAAGAAAAGCAAGAAGAAGCAGTAGTTGTAGATGTAGTAGAACAAGAAGAAGAAGAAGAAGGTGAAGAATAAGAAGATAACAAGAAGAAGTAGAAGCAGAAGAAGAAGAAGAAGAAGAAGAAGAAGAAGATGATGATGATGATGATGATGAAGGTGAAGAAGAAGAAGAAGGAGAAGGAAAAGAAGAAGAACAAGAAAAAGAAGAAGAATAAGAATAATAATAAGAAGTAGAAGGAGAAGAGAAGAAGTAGACGAACGAGGAGAAAAAGAAGTGGAAGGAGAAGAAGAGTAGAAAGAAGAAGATGACGAAGATGAAGAAGAAGAGAAAAAAAAGAAGAAGGTGGAGGAGGAGATGAAGAAGAACAAGTAGAAGAGGAAGAGGAAGAGGAAGAAGAAGAAGAAGAAGAAGTAGAAGAAGTAGAACAAGAAGATGAAGAAGAAGAAGAGAAGAAAAAGAAGATGATGATGATGAAGAATAGCAAGAAGAAAAATAAAAGGAAGAAGAACAAGACCAAGAAAGAGAAGAAAAGGAAGAAGAACAAGAAGAAGAACAATAGGATGTAGAAGAAGGAGAAGAAGTAGATGAATAAGAATACGAAGAAGAGGAAGAAGATGAAGAGGAAAAAGGAAGAAGAAGAAGATGAAAAAGAAGAAGATGAAGAGAATGAAAAAGATAAAGAGATAAAAAAAGAAAAATAAGAAGAAGAAGAAGTAGTAGTAGAAGAAGAAGAAGAATAAGAAGAGGAGGAAGAAGAAGAAGAAGAAAAAGAAGATGATGAGGAGGAAAAGGAAGGAGAAGAGGGAGAAGAAGAAGAGGAAAAAGAAGAAAAGAAAGATGAGGAAGAAGTGCAAGAAGAAGAAGAAGAATAATTGGGAGAAGGAGAAGAAGATGACAAAGAAGAAGAAGAAGAAGAAGAGGAACAAGAATTAGAAGAAGAAGAAGAAGAGGAAGCAGAAGAAGAGGAAGAAGAAGAAGAAGAGGAACAAGAAGAAAAAGGAAGAAGAAGTAGAAGTAGAAGAAGAATAAGAAGAAGAAGTGGAAGAAGAAGAAGAAGAAGATATGAAAAAGAAGGAGAAGGAGGAGAAGAAGAAGAAGAGGATAAGAAGAAAAAGAAGAAGCAGAAGAAGAAGATGAAGTAGATGAAGAAGGAGACGAAGAAGAAGAAGGAGAAGAAGAAGAAGAAGAAGAATAAGAAGAAGAAGAAGTAGAAGGAGAAGAGAAGAAGAAAAAGAAGAAGAAGAAGAAGATAGAGATGAAGAAGAAGTGGAAAAAGAAGAATAATGAAAAGAAGAAGACGAAGAAGAAGAAGAGAAGAAATAGAAGAAGAAGACTAAAAGAAGAAGAAGAAGGAGGAGGAGAAGATGAAGAACAAGTGGAAGAGGAAGTCAAAGAAGAAGAAGAAGAAGAAAAAGAAACAAAAGAAGAAAAAGAAGAAGTAGAAGAAGTAGGAAAAGAAGAAGAGGAAGTAAATGGTGGCAGAGGAGAAGCAGAAGAAGGAGGATGAGGGGAAGAAGAAGAGGAAAAAGGAGGAGAAGAAGAAGAAGAAGAGGAAGAAAAAGAGTAGAGCAAGAACAATAATAATAAGAAGAAGGGGAAGAAGAAGAAGAAGAAGAAGAAGAATGTGAAGAAGAAGTAGAAAAAGAAAAAGAAGGAGAAGAACAAGAAAGACATGAAGAAGAAGTAAAAGAAGAAGAAGAAGAAGAGGAAGAGGAAGAAGGAGAAGAATAAGAGGAAGAAGAAGAGGAAGGAGAGGAAGAAGATGAAGTGGAAAAAAGAAAACGAAGAAGAACATAAAAAAAGAAGAAGATGGGACAGAAAAGAAAAAGAGGAGGAAGAATAAAAAAAAGAAGAAGAAGAGGAAGAAGAAGTTGAATTATAAGAGGAAGAAGAAGAAAAAGAATAAAAGAAGAAGATGAGGAAGAAAAAGAACGAGAAAAGGAAGAAGAAGAGAAGGAAGATGATGAAGAAGAGCAAGAAGAAGAAGAAAAAGATGAGGGAGAATGAGGAGAAGAAGAAGAAGAAGTGGAACAAGAAGAGGAAGAAGAAGAGGAAGAAGAAGAAGAAGAAGAAGAGGAACAAGAAGAAGAAGGAAGAAGAAGAAGAAGTAGAAGAGGAAGAAGAAGAAGAGCAAGACGAAGAAGTGGAAGAAGGAGAAGAAAAAGAATACGAAGAAGAAGGAGAAAAAGAAGAAGAAGAAGAAAAAGAAGAAGAAGAAGAAGAAGAAGAAAAAGAAGAAGAAGAATAAGAGGAAGAAGAAGAAGAAGAAGAAGAAGAAGAAGAACAAGAAGGGGAAAAGAAGAAGAAGAAGAAGAAGCGGAAGAGGAAGAAGACGACGTAGAGGTAGAAGAGTAAGAGGAAGAAGTAGATGAAGAAGAAGAAGGAGAAGATGAAGAAGAAGAAGAAGAAGAAGAAGACGATGAAGTAGAAGGAGGAGGAGAAGGAGAAGAAGTAGTAGGAGAAGAATCTGAAGAAGAAGAACATGAAGAAGAAGATGGATTCTCTGATTCAAAAGTGGCTGAATCCTACGAAACAAACCCTATTATGGAGTCTCAAAAATAAAATATGTCAGCAACAGCTTATGCAAAGGATTGGATAGGGGCATACCCCCGTCCCACACAAAATTAGAAACAAGTGCAGCTTGGGCAACCCAATCAGTAGGGGCATCGCTCTCCCTAAAGACATGCGAGAACCACAAAGCCATCATTCTTTTAGCATAATGAAGGGCATCCTAACACAAACCTCCCTTCATGGGATAGCGAACTAATTGCATGATCTCATGTAAAGCAATGGTTGAGTTAGACTAGATCCCAACAGCAGGATATGTCTGAAGCTTGGTCATGATCAGGCATACCCCCGTCCCACACAAAATTAGAAACACGTGCAGCTTGGGCAACCCAATCAGTAGGGGCAACGCTCTCCCTAAAGACATGCAAGAACTGCAAAGCCATCATTCTTTTTGCGTAATGAAGGGCATCCTAACACAAACCTCCCTCCATGGGATAGCAAACTATCTACATGATCTCATGTAAAGCAATGGTGGAGTTAGACTAGATCCCAACAGCAGGATATGTCTGAAGCTTGGTCATGATCAATATAATTACTTCCATGACTGCCCGAACCTCCATTGCATCGCAAGCCTGAGAAAGAAGTCTCTTGCCCACAATGTAGATAGGACACCCGAAATGGTCCTAAGCAACAATGCCACACCAGCCTCCTCTCCATTCATAACTGTCATAGTCCACATGGTCCATCCCGCTGGGGGGGATGCCAAGTAAGGGCTATAAGGGACCCCATAGGGTGAAGCTTCCCACTAGAAATAGATGGATGAGAAATGGGAGTCATAGTTGTGGCGTTTTCCAACTTGGTCTTCTTATGTAATATATAGTGGTAGCAACATAGGCAAGTGACATGCTAAATTCCCGCACGCCATGCTAGGCAGCTCGACGCAGGTCAAGAAACTCATGAGGGCATGCGACACAGCATAATTCAAGTGTTCATTATGCAGATAAGGTTTCCTTTTTAAGTCCCACATTGTGCTTTTTTTTCTACTTATAAGGATTTTTGTGACTTTTATATGTAGCCAAATTCCTAGATTGGCTTCCCCTTGTTAGGATCAGGAATTAATCACTTGAGCAACCAGCTAGCTACGTATACTTGGTTTTATTTACGAAGGCAAGATTGATGACTCAATCCAAAATGCAATTTTTGGGATTGATTATGTGTCGAACTACTTTTAGAAGTATTTACAGATTAACCGTACCAATTCATTGTAACGACCCAGTTGGTTCATGCGATAATTACTTGTATGAATGGGTTATTTTTTGTTATGAAGTTTTCTATTAATTAATTAATATTATTAACACATTTGTTTTACAATAGATTATTAAGGTTTTTAGAAATATTATTAAGATAAAATGATAATGAAGATAATCAAGTTGGATGGATAAAAAATATTAGAAACCTAAATATTAGTCTGAGATAATTTGAATTTAATTTATATACCTTATAATAAATATTTCGATCAAGACTAACAATATAATTAAAGTAAAATTGAAATAAAAAAACTTAAATTTAGAATGCATCTCTTGGTGGTTTGCCACTCCAACCAAGATGATCGTAATGAGGTTAAACATTTGTACATCTTCTTCTTTTAGTTCTTCCACGAATACAAGTATCAGCTATCTAAAATGTGAAAATTTACTTAAACATATTAATTAAAAATATTTAGGATTTGTTATCATCAAATAAAACACCATGGCTAGGGAGCAACAATACAACAGCATGCACATGCACAACAACACACATATGAACACACATTCACACATACATATGCACACACATGCACAAACACACACAGGAAGAATTATGTATATGCACAAGTGCAATCACGCAACTATATAGACATAAACACTTGCATGCATTCACAAACACACACACACACACACACGTGCATGTATACACATATGAGCTTGCACACAAGCATGACATATACTCTTGTACACATGCAGACATGAACAAATGCACACACATATATGCTCTCACACAAGCACACACCTGCACGTGCACATCCACACACATAAATACACAAATGCACATGCACTCACACACACACATGCATACATAGCCACTCACCCAAGCACATACACACATGTAAACTCATGCATACACATACACACACGCACACACGTGTGCACTCACGCACACACACATAGACACGCACACACACAACTACACAAATGCACACACACATACCCTAACATGTGGGGTCTTGCTCACACACACACACACAAATAGACATATAAATGCACATGCAAACATACACACATCCTCACACATTCGTACACACCTACATGCACACACATGGGTGTTCACACACCACTATGTACATGTACACATACACATATACACACATGCAGACATAGGAACTCAACACATACATGCATACACATAGGCACATATGCACTCTTTGATTGACACAAGCACATACAAAAATTGAATACACGTGCATGCACCAACATGTGTACACATGCACACATGCATATTAGCACAAGTACACACACATGTATACACACATACACATGAATACACAAAGATAAATGCATGTGTACATGTACACACACACACATGCATACATGCACACACATGCACACAAAGCACAAACACATATACACCCTTGCAAACATACACACACACAAATTCACATGCTCACACACAAATGCACTAGCACACATACACTTCTAACCACAAACACATGCACTTGCTCGCTTACACACTTACATGGCATACATAGAGGTACGCACCTACACATGTACACACACGTGAAGAAATATGCAAAAATGTTTACATAAATAAACATATGTACACATATAGACACACGAAGACAAACGAATATGCAAATATACATGCACACACCATGCACACACATGCACATAACACATACACACATGCACATAAATGCACACACACATACAGCCATACAAGCTGACTCATAGACATGCACACACACAAGCACTACACATGCATAAAGACATGTGTGCTTATGCTTGTGTATTTGTGTGAACTTATATGTGCATGTGTTTGTGTGCATGTCTGTGTGTATGTGAGTGTGAGTGTGATTGTGTGTATGTGTGTTTTTATATGCACGTGAGTGTGTACATATTTGTGTGCATGTATGTGTCCTCTATGTTTACCTATGTGTGTTTCTATGTGCATGCATGTGTTTGTTTATGAGAGTGTGTGTTTGTGTTTAAGCAGGTGCATGTGTGTCCATATGCATGTATTTGCATGCATGTGTGTTCATGGGTGCATATGCATGTATGAGTGTGCATGTATTCATGTGTGTGTGCACACGTGCATGTGTTTTTGTGTTTTCATGCTTTTGTGTGGGCATGTGTGTGTATGTGTGTGAATATGCATGTTTGTGTGTGTAGGAGTTTGAGTATGCATGCATATGTGCATGTGTATTTGTAAGCTTATATGTGTGAATATGTGGGTGCCTTTGTGCATTTGTGCATGTGTGTGTTTGCACGTGTGTGCCTATATGTCTATTTGTGTGCGTGTATGGTCATTTATGGGTGCTCATATTGTTGTTTCTGTGCATGTTTAAATGTGTGTGTGCATACTTATGCAAATGTGTATGCATGTGTGTGTACATGTACTTGTGTGAGTTTGTGTGCATCTGTATATGAGTGTGTATGTGTTTGTGTGAATGATTGTGTGTGTGAATGCATACTTGTGCATGGGTTCTGGTGCACATGTATGTGTGTGTGTGGTGCATGCACGTGTTCTTATGTGTGTGTGTGTGTGTTCATGTGTGTTATCAACATGAACATTTGTGTGTACGTGCATGTTTGTGTTTGGTGTGCATGCATGGGTGGGTGTGTGTGTGCATATTCATGTGTGTATGTGTGCTTGTTTCTACATGTGCGTGTGTGCATGTCTGTGATTGTGCATGTGTTTGTGCTATGCATATGTGTGTGCATATGTGTGGGTGTTGTTGTGTTTATGTGTGAGTACATGTACCTACATATGTGTGCATGTGGATCTGTTTGTATGCTTATATGTGTTTTTGTGTTTTAATGTACATATGCATACGTGTTCTTATGTGTGTGTGTGTATGTGTGTGCCTTTGTGCATGTGTGTGTGGAATGAGGGTGCATGTCTATATGTTTACACATGTGTATGTGTGGCTATGCATATGCATGTGTGTAATTATGGGTGTACGTATGTGTTTGTGTACACATGTGTGTCATGTGTGCATGCTAGTGAATGTGAGTGTATGTGCATATATGCCTTTGCATTTGTGTGTGTGGCATGTATAAAACCATGTGTGTGTAGGGGTATCAGGGTTGGCATTTGTGTATGTGTCTACATGCATGTATATGTGAGTGCAGACATGCACATATGTGTGTAAGTGAGTGCATTGGTGTGTGTGTGTTCTAATGTGTGGTGTGAGTGTGTGCATGCTTATGTGCATGTACAAATGCACGTGTGTATTTGGTGTGTGCACATATCCATGTGTGTTGGTGGGTGCATGTGTGTATGTGTGTACTTGTGTCGTGCACCTGTGTGTATAAGTCTTCATATCTGTGCATTCGTGTGTGTATGGGTGAGTGCATGTGCACATGTTGTGCGAGCATGCAAGCATGTGTGTGTGTATGTTAGTATTAGTTTGTGTTTGAGTTCATGTGTGCATGTGTGTCTATTTGTATGTGTGTTTATATGTCTATTTGTGCATATGTATAGGCACATGCAAGTGTGTGAGTGTGTCTTTATGTATTTGTGTGGGTGTGTGCATGTGCATGTGTGTCTGTTTGCATACATGTGTGTATCAATGACCTTGTGTGTGTGAGTGTGTACAAGTGTATATCTATGTGTGTGTTTGCATCTGTGCACGTTTTCTTGCACTTGCATGCATTCATTGGCTAATGTGCTTGCACGACTATGTTTGTTTTCTTGTGTGTGAATTTGTGTATTTGTGTGCATGTGTGCTTGTGTGTGTGTAAGCATGTGTGTGCAAGTGTGTGTGTGTATACATGCATGTGTTTGCATATGCATCAGTGCATATCTATTTGTGTCGTATGCATGTGCATGTGCTTTATATGTGTGTGTGTGTGATGGTCCATGTTCTTGTTTGTTTATGCATGTGTGTGCTTGTGCGTGAGTGTGTGCATGTTTGTGTGCACCTTTGTGTATGCTTGTGTGTGAGCATGTGTGCCTACGTGAGTATGTGGCTATGTGTGTGTGTGTTGATGGTGCATGCATATGCATATGTATTAGTGTGTGTGTGTGTGTTTGTGTCTATTTCTACATGTGTGTACCTATTTGTGTGTGTTGCGCATGTGTGTTTGTGTGCACACACACATGGGTTTCATGCATGCACATTTGTGCATCCGCATGTCTGTACTTGTGTGCTTATATTTATCTTTGCAAGTGTGTGCTGGTGCATGTATGTGTTCCACTTTGTGTGTATATGTGTGAGTATGTTTGTGCCTGTGTGTGCGTGTGTGGGTGTGATGTTGTGCACATATGTGTGTGTACATGTATGTGTGTGTTTATGTAATGTGCAGGTGTGCATGCATGTGTGCAGATTTGCATGTATGTGCACGTGTACATGTGTGCAAGTGTGTGGTGGTGTGCATATGTATGCATGTATTTTTGCATGTAAGTGTGCGAACACATATGTGAGTGTGTGAATGTGCATGTGCACACAAGTGCAAGTGTGTATTTTTGTGTGTGTGCACATGCCTATGTGTGTGTTCATTATTGTGGGTGTTTGTGGCTATTCATATGTGTGTGTGTGCATGTGCATGAGTACATTTGTGTATGTGTGTGAGTGTATACATGAGCACATGTGTGTATGAACGTGTGTGATTATACATGTGTTTCTACATGTGCATGCACGTTTGTGTGTATGCATGCATGTTTGGTGTCCTTTTGTGCTTGTGTGTGGCTATGTGTGTATGTGTGTGCATGTGTGAGTGCATCTATATGTAGGTGAGTTTGTGCATGTGCATGTATGTGCTTGTGTGCTAATAGACATGCATATGTGTGAGCACACATAGCTGGGCACATATGTGTGTGAATGTGTGATTGTGTGCATATATGTGAGTGTGCCTATGTGTATGTGCTCTTGCATGTGTGTCTATGTGTGTGTGTGTCTGTGTGCATGTGTGCTTGTTTTCTTATGAGAGTATGTATGTGTATGTGTCTTAATCTGCATGTGCTTTTGTACAAGTGCATGAGTGTGCTTGTCTGTGCATGCATATGTGTGTGTGTGCATGCATGTATATGTGTCTGTGTGCATGTGTGCATTTGTGTTTGTGCATGCACATGTGTGTAGATGAACATGTGTGCATGTGTTTGTTCATGTGCATGTGTGTGTGTGTAGTTGTGTGTGTCTATGCAATTATGAGCATATGGATGCATACGAGTTTGTGTTCATTTGCATGTGCATTTGCATTTGCATTTGTGTTTGTGCATGTTTGTGTGTATGTATGCAATGCATGCGCATGTGTGTGTGTGTGCTCATGTTGATATGCATGTGTGTTTGCTTGTGTGTATGTGTGCTTATGTTTTTGCTTACATGTGTGTGCTTGTACATATATTTGTCTTCCTATGCGTCTGGAAGTATATATTTGGTTGTGTGTGTATATGTGTGTATTATTATGTGCATCCATGCCTAAACATTTGTGTCTATGAGCATGTGCATGAGTGCATGTGTGTGTGTGTGCATGTGCATTTGCATGCATGTGTGGAGGCATGTGTATGATTGTGTTTGTGCATGTCTGTGTGATTACGTATATGGGTGTGTGTGTGTGTGTGCATGTGCATTGGTATTAGTGTGTGTGAGTGTTCATGTTCACATGTGGGTGAGGGTGTGTGTATATACATGTGTTTGTTTGCATGCTATGACATGTGTGCATGTTGGTGCATGAGTGTATTTGTTTGTGTGTGTGCGTATATATGTTCATGTCTGCATATGCACATGAATTTATGTGTTTGCATGCATGTGTGTTTGTGTGTGCATGTGTACATTCTTATATGTCTACATGTGTATGTGTACTTCCATATGTGTGTGCATATGTGTGTACATTTTTGATGGTGTGTGTGTCATCATGTGTGTGCATGTATGTGTTCATGAGTGTATCTATTTGTGTGCATGTGTTAGTGCATGTGCGTGTGTGTGGATGCATGTTTATGGGTAATTGTGCGAGTCTATGTGCATGTATTTGTGTGTGTGTGTGTGGGCATATGTGTGTGCTTGCATGTGTATGTGTGCGTGTGTTTGTGAGTTCATTTTTGTGCATGTGTGTGTATTCATCTTAGTGTGTGTTCATGTGTACCTACATGTGTGTATGTTTTTGTGCATATGTGTGTAAGTGTGATTATGTGTTCATATGTGTTTTAATATGTTTGTTCATTTGTGAAAGCATGTGCTCATGTGGGAGTGTTCAAGCACGTGTGTGTGTGTGTGTGCATGTATGTGGGTGTGAGCAATTACATTTGTGCGCATGCTTATGTTTATATATATGCATACATGAGAGTGAGCATGTGCATGTGTGCTTATGTTTAAGCATGCGTTCAAAAATCTATGTATGTCCATGTGTGCACATGCATGTCCATGAATGGGTACACGTGTCTATGTATGTATAAGCATGCTTAGGCATGCATGTCTGCGCATGCACATATGTGTATGCATGTGCATTTGTACATATGTGTTCAAATGATTTATGCATGTGTATGTTCCTGTGTGTATTGGTACTCAAGTGTGTCTGCGTAAGTGCATGTGCATATGCATGCTTGCATGTTTATCTTTATGGATGGGTGTGTATGTGCATGCATATGAGTCTTTGTGTGTGTGTGTGTAGATGTGCATATGTGTGTCTTTGTGCAAGTGTGTGGATGTGCATGTGCGTGCATGTGCCTGTGTGCATGTGTATGTGTGTGTGAATGATTTTGTGTGTGTGCAAATCTATGTTTCTCCATGCTTGTGTATTTGTGTATGTATGTGAGCATGTTTGTGTGCATGTGTGCACGTGTACGTGCATGAGTGTGTGTGTGTACATGTATACATGTATCTGCACATGTACATATGAGTGTCTATGTGTGTATGTGTGTATGTGTGTGTGTATGTGTGCATGTGTATGTGTGCTTGTTCATGTCAATGTGTATGTGTGTGTGTGCGTGCATGTGTGTTTGTGCTTGTGCATGTCTAGGTAGTGTGTTTTTGTGTGAGTGTCTATACATGTGTGCAACTATGTGCTTATGTGTATGTGAGTGTATACATGTGTCTATATGCATGTGTGGGCATGAGTGCATGTGGGTGTCTGTTAATGTTTGTATATATGTATGTGTGTGCATATGTGTGCATGTGTGTGCATGCATGGTTATGTGTGTGCATGCATGAGTGCATGTGTGTTGGCATGAGCATGTGTGTGTGCGTACAGGTGTTCATGTGTGTTGGAGTGTGTATGGCATGTGCTTTCGTGTATGCATTCATGTGCAGGTGTGTATGCTTATATGTTTTTGCATGTGTGTGTGTATGCAAATGCATGTGTGTTTTTGTGTCTGTATGCATGGATGTGTGTGTAGATGCATGTGTATTTGTGTTAGAGTATGTGTAGCTGTACAAGTGTGTGTGTGTCTATATGCATGTGTCTATGTGTGCATGTTGGTGTGTGTCTATGTGCATGTGGGAGTGTGCATGCGTGTGTGCATGTGTGTGTGTGGGGTGTTTAATGTGCATGTGTGCATCTATGTGCATGCATGTGTGTCTACATGTGAGTGTGTACATGCACTCATGTGTGTATATGTTCTTGTAGGCATTTGTGCATGTGTATGGAAGCATGTGTGTATGTGAGCTGTGTTACATGTATGCTTTTATGCTTGCATGTGTGCATGCATGTGTCTGACTATAAGTGCATGTGTGTGTTTATCTGAACATGTATGTAAGCACATGTGTGTGTCTATGTGTGTGTGCTTCTTCACATGTGTGTGTATGTTTTTGTGTGTTTATGTGCTTGTGTGTATTTCAATATGTATATGTGTGCATGTTTTTGTGTAGTGTGTGCAAACACATGCATGTGTATGTGTGTGCATACACACATGTGTGTATATCAGTGAGCAGTTGTGCATGTGTGAGTGAGTTTGCTTGTACATGTGTGTGTGTGCCAATGTGTGTGCATGTGTGTGTGTGTGTTTGTGTATTTTCATGTGTGTATCTCTTTGTGTGCATGTGCATGTGTGTGTGTGAGTGGATGTGCTTGCTTTTGAGTGTGGATGTTCGTACGTGCATGCGTGCTTGTGTATGCATGTGTGTAAGTGTATCTATGCATGTGTTCATGTGTTTTTGTGGGTTTCTATGCACGTGCATATTGTGAGCATACATGTGTGTGTGTGTACATGTGTATGTGTATTTGTATGTGTGTTGTTGCATGCAAGCATTTATATGTGCATGTTTGTGTGTACATGTATGTGTGTGCATGCTTGTGTGTGTTGGTGTGTGTGTAGGTATGTGCTAGTTTGCATTTGATTCTATGTGTGCATGTGCATATGTGTACGTTGGTGTGTGTGTGTGCTTACGTGAGCATGTGTGTGCATGTGTGAGAGCACATGTGCATCAGTGTGCATAAGAGTATGTTTGTCCATATGTGCATGTGCAAGTGCATGTGTTTGAGCATATGCTTATGTGTGTGCATCTTTATGTACATGTGTGTGTGTATTTGTGCATGCATCTTTGTGTTTGCATGTGTGTGTGTGGGCACGTGTGTATGTGTGTGTATATATGTGTCTTTTTCAGTGCATGTGTTTTGGTAGATGTGTGGCATGCATTTGCATGTGTGCATGCTTGAGTTCATGCATATGTGGAAGTGTGGCTGTATGCACGTGGGTGTGCATGCATGCATGTGCATGATTGTTTGTGTATATGAAGTCTGTGTGGATGTTTGTAAGCCTATGTATATGTGTGTGTGCCTATGCATGTGATGGTGCATGCATATGCATGTTCATATATGTTTGTCTAAATATGCATGTTTTTGGTTGCATGCATGAATGCATTTCTATGTTGTGTATGTGCATGTGTGCTTATGCGTGAGTGTTCATTTATTTATGTGTGTATTTATGTGCATATGTTGTGCATGTGTTAGTGTGTGCATGTGCGGTTGACTATGTGTGCTTATATGAGTGTCCATGCATAGGCATCTATGGGTGCCTATGCATGGGCATTTGTGTGTGTGTGCATGTTTGTAAGTGTGATGGGTGGGTGTGTATGCATATGTGTGCATGTTTGTGTGCAAGGGTACAAGTGTGTGTATGTATGCATGTGTACGTGAGCATGCATGTGCATATTTTCATGTGTGTATGTGTGTGCATGTGTATGTTTATGTCTGTGAGCCTGTGTGTGTGCTTATATGTGTGAGTGTGCATATGTGTGCATGCATGTGCATATGTCTTCATATTAGTCTGCATGTCTATGCATAGTTGCATACATATTTGTATGTGTGTCCATATGTGTGTCCATGTGTGTGTGCATGTATGTTTGTGCATGTGTGTGCATCTGTGCATGCATATTCATGTGTGTACATTTGTGTATTTGTGTGTGTGTGTGCATGTGAGTGTGCATGTGAGTGTGCATCTATGCATTGGTGCGTGTGTTTGCCTATGCATAGGCATGTGTGTGTGTGTGCATGTGCACGACTATGTGGTTTGGATGTATATATGCGTGTGTGCGTATGTTTGTGTGAGTGTGTTTGCATGTATGTGTTCCAATACGAGTGAATGTGTGTGCATGTATATGCATGTTTGTCTACATGTGTGTGTGTGTGTGGATTTACAAGTGTGTGAGTATGTGTGTTCACATATGCAATGTGTGTGCATTCATGTATGCAAGCGTTTGAGTGTGTGTCTTTGTATGTGCATGCACCTACATGAGTATGTGTATGTATTTATGTGTACATGTCTATGTGCATGTGTGTGTGTGCTTGCATGCATGTATGTATGTGTGCATGTGCATGCGTGTATGCATGCATGTGTTGCCTGTATGTGTGGGTGTGTGTGTGGGTGTCTGTATGTTTGTGTGTGTGTGAGAGTATATTTGTGTTTGTACATGTGTGCATGTTTGTTCTTGTCTATGTGTGTGGGTGCATGAAACTTTGTGTGCTATGCTTGTGAGCAAGCATGAGTGTCTTTGTGTCTGTATGTTTGTGTGGGTGGGTGTGTACATGTGCTCATGTGTGTGTGTGCAAGAGTGCATGTGTCTATGTGTGTGGGTACTTATGTTTGTGTGCATACTGGAGTGTGTTTGTGTGTGTGTATGCATTTGATTATATGCATGTGTGATTATGTGTACATATAGGCATGTGTTTGCATGTGCATGCATGTGTAAGAGTGTGTATACATATGTATGTCCATTTAGACATTTGTATGTGTGTGTGAGCACATCTTTGTTTTTGCATGTGTGTGTGTGTGCATGCATGCATACATGTGTGTATGTTCATGTCTGTATGTGTGTATGTATGTGTGTAGGTGTGTGTGCATGAGTGTGCATGTGTGTCTATGTGTGGGTGTGCATGCATATGCTTGTGTGTCCATGTGTGTGTGTATATGTATGTGCCTATGCTTGTGCATGTGAGTGTGTGGGTGAGCCTATGCATATGCAACTATGTGTGTCTACATGTGTTTGTGCCTATGTGTATGTATGCATGTATGCTTGTGTGTGTGCACGAGCATGTGCATGTACATATGCATATGTGCATATGCATGCATGTGTGCATGGGCATGTGTATTTGTGTGGTTGGGTATTCACTTATGTGTGCATGTGCATATGCACGTGCATGTGTGCATATGCATATGTGTGAGTGTGTGTGTGTGTGTATATATATTTGTGTGCTTGGGTATGCACTTGTGTGCACATGTGCATTGCATGTGTGTGCATGCTTGCATATGCATGTGTATGTGCATGCAGTTTTGTGTATGTGTGTGTGCACATGCATGTAGGCATGTGTGCATGATTGTGGTCTATGTTCTTGCATGTGTGAATGTGTGTGTGTGTGGAAGTGTGCTTATGCATGTAATTGCATATATGCATGAGTGTGTGTGTGTGCATGAACACATGTCTATGCCTAGATTTGCACATGCATGTGATTGCATGCGTGGTCATGTTTGTGTCTACATGTGATGTGCGTTCATGCATGCTTATGTGTTTGTGCATGTGCACATGTGTGTGTCTCCATGTGTCCATGTGTGTGTGTGTGTGCATGTGTTTATGTTTGTGTTTTTGTGTGCTTTTGTGTGTGTGTTGGCATGAGTGTAAGGACATGTATGCATGTGTGTGTACATGTGCTAGGACATGTGTGTTTGTGCATGTGCGGTGTGTGTGCGTATAAGTGCACATGCAAATTTGTGTGTTTTTTTAGTGTGTGTGTGTGTACATGCCTGTATGTGTGTGTGTGTGTGCATGTGTGTGTAAGTGTGTGTGTTTGTTTGTGTGTGACAGTGTGCATGTACACTTGTGTGCATACTTGTTAATGTGCATGTATACATGTGTGCGTGTGTGTTTGTATGATCAAGTGTTTGTATGTATATTTTTTAGTCCGTGTGCATGTGCATATGCATGTGTGTGAGTGTGTGCATACATGTGGGTGTCTATGCATGTGCATGGACATCTACATGCATGTTTGCATATACGTGTGTGTGTGTTTGTGTGTGCACGTATATGCATGTAGATGCATACATTTGTGAGTGTGTGTATGTGTTTATATATGTGTGCATATGTGGTGTGTGTGTGCATGCATGTGTTTATATGCATGGGCATGATTGTGCATGGGTGTGTGTGCATATGTGTGTACATATGTGTGTATATGCATGTGTTTGTATGTGCCTGTGTGTTCTTATGTGAGTGCATGTGTGTGTGTGTGTGTTTGCATGTGTGTGTGTATGTGTACATACACACACAAGCACACTGACGCATACATATACACGCATAGACATACTTTCATACATATAAATATGCAGACAAAGACACATACACACATGCATATGCATTCGTGCATGTGCATGCATGGATGCACAAACACACACATGCACTTGCACACACACATACACATACATGCACACACACACATACACACATGAATGCACAAAAACAAACACACACGTACACACAGATGCACCCAAGCACACAAGTGCACACACATATGCAGACATACTCACACATAAGAACATGCATGCACATGCTCACCAACACACATATACACATGCCAACACATACAAGGATACATACACCCACACAAGTACACAAACACCAACTCATAATCACTCTCACACACAATAACATGCACAAACACACACACATGCATAACTACATACAAGAACATGCACACTCACATGCATATACACACAACCACATGCATGCACACACATACAAACATGAACACATGGACACACACACACACACAAGTACATACATGTAAGCATAGACACAAACACACTGTGCATTAATGTAAACACAACCATAATTGTATACACACATGCAAATACAAACATGCCCAATTAAAGGTATACACATGAACATAGACACACACACGCATGCACATGCATATACACACACGAACAAACACATGGATGCACATACATAAACACATACACACCCATACACACAAACACATACATGCACTCACATGCAGACATACAAATGCATAAATTCATATGAGTGCACACACACACACAAACACATACATACACTCACACATGTGCACATTCACCCAAACATACATAGTGGAACACATGTACACACACACATGCACACCCACATGCACATATGCTTCGACCTTCACATGCACCAACACTTACATGCACATAAGAACACACACACACATGCACACATGAACACAAAAACAAACATACATGTGGACACACACGAATACACACACATGCAACATGCATATATGAGAACACACATGTACATGCATAAGTACATGCACATTCATGCATGTATACTTGCAATCCCACATACATGTACATATGCATAAATGCACACATGCATGCATACACAATCATGCACACTGACATACATGTACACACACGCCCACAAACACACATAACCAGATGCACCCACACACCAACATGCACACACAATCACACAAACATATGAACAAGCACACACATATGCACACCAAGGCACACAAGTACACATACATGCACATGCACACACCCACACACATGGGCACATGCCCACACACCTGCACACACACCCCAACACACATGAACATTAACACACGCACACACACACATGCACACACACATGCACAGGCACAACCACACATATGCACACACATGCACAAACACATGCATAGATATAGGCACACACATTCACACAAATGCACACACTTGCACACGAATTGGAATACACATACATACATAGGAGCTCACATTCCAATACTCACCCGCAAATGAATACATAAACACACACATAAGAAAGCATGTACATACATGCACATGCACGTATACACACACAAACCCATATTCAAACTTATGCCATGCACACAGACACGTGCGCATACATGTGCACACAACGCACATGCACGTATGAAAACACATGTACAAGCACACATAGACACACACACATACACCCATACACTAACATAAGTCCAAACACACATAGTCATATGCACTTCAACTCACACATGCACACACAAACACACACACACATGGACAAGCTAGCACACATGCGTACCCATCTGCAAAAACATGCATGAAAATGCACATGACTAACAGCAAAGAAACAAAAAATTCACTCACACACTCACAAATACATGCACATGAATGCATACACACACATGCATGCACACACACATGTAAATATTCACACACACATGCGAGCACAAGAAGAAGCACACACATGCACACACACACACGCACTCATAGACACACATACTTGCATGCACACACCCACACAAATGCACACTCTCTTGTATACACACAATAAAAAACACATATACACACACATGCACATGCACACACATGAGCAGCCATACACACACATAGATGCATGCATGCACACACACATAAAAGCACACCCACATACACTAAAACACTCCCACACATAAGCAAACACACACACATGTGCACATGCACTCAACACACAGAAGTTTGTCCTTACAGACACATACATATGCACACAGACACACATGTATGCACATGAGCACAAAAAAAACATGCCTATTCACACACCCCTTACACAAACATGCACACACACACACATGAGCAACACACATGCACACTTACACACATGCACACACACACACACACACAAACACATGCACACAGAAGTAGACACAAACACACAAAAATGTACATAGCCACACACATAGATTGATACACATGTTTGACCACACACAAACATATACACAAATAAAAATGCACATGCAAACATACACATTTGAACTTTTGCATAAATGCACAACCACAAACTCACATAGACACACATAATCAAACATGCACATATGCACACACAAACATACACATAACCTTGTGCACTCACCTAGGCACATGCACACACACACACAAATGCATAAATGCACATACAATACACACACAAGCACAAAAAGATATGCTTGCATACACATATGCACACAAGCACACACAAACAAGTGCACACATAGTCACACACACGTGCATAAATACACACAAATGCACATAAGCATACACAAACACACACATATATGCACAAATAAGAACATGCTCATAGATGTACATGCAAACATTCACATGCACACATGCACACACACGTGGTTACATGCACCCATATACTCATGTGCATGCACACACAAATGCACATACATGAACACATATGCATGAACACTTATGCACATGCTCACATAAATACACATGCACACACACCAACATCCACTCTTACTAGTGCACATAAGAGCACACATAAATGCAAAACAACCACATGAGAATAAACACAAATGCACACATGCAAATAATCCCAAATGCACATGCACACATGCACATATGAACATGCACATGTAGCCATGAACACATATGCACTAACACACACACAGATATAGAAATGTGCATAGTCACACACACATGCATACAAACTTACACATACACATGTAAGCACACACACACACCCACATGCATGCAGACATACCCACACACACAATCACACACACATGCACACGCACGCATGCACCCATGCACCAATGTGCACACTCACATAAGCACATGCACACACAAGTGTATACCCAAGCACATAGAAGTGAATGCACAACATACAGACATACACATAAGTAAAACATCACATGCACACCCATACACACACTAGAATACATGCAAATAGGCACATAAATGGATGCACACCCATATGCATACTGGAACACACCCACACTCATGTGTTCGTGCACATGCACACAAAGACACATATACCTACACACATGTGTGCTTGCACACACATGTGTGCTTGCACACACATGTAAGATAATTTGCACATGAGCACTCTCACATACATGCATTATCACACAAACACACTTGCAAATGCACTCACACACACACATGTACACACACACACAGACACAAAGATACACGTATACCTACACATGCACATGCATATACACGCACACAAGCTCCCACATGTTTACTCATTCACATGCATACACGTGCACACATGCACACACACACACACTCACACAAAGGCCTACAAAGACATAGTATACACAAACACAAGCACTCACCCACACATGCACCTACACACACAAACACCAATGAGCACACATGCACAAATACAAATGTGCACATGCACAAAAACAAGCACACACATAGATTCACACATAAATGCACATATTGACACATATGTACATACACACACACATGCACATTCACACACCCACCTACACACATATGCATCCTTGCTCACATTCACTACATGTATGCAGCCATATGCACAAACAGACAAGAACATGCATATACACATGTAATGGCACACACACATGCACAGAGGGACACCTACTCACTCACACATCTAGACACATGCATACATGCATGCATGCACATGCACACATACATGCATGCATGCACATGCACACATACACACATGCACACTTCCACACACACACACACATAAACATGCTCTCACACATACACACTTGCATACACACACACACACACCACACATATTAAGACATGCATGTGTATAAGCACAAAAATATGGAGATGCACACAAGTACATGCATATGGACATGCAAAGACATATACACAGACACACAAGCAAACATGCCCACACATGGACACACACCCATGCACACACATGCTTGAACACACACACACATATGCACACACTCATAAGCACATACCCTATACACAGCCACACACACTCCCTTACATAGGCACATGCACACACCTAACCACGCACACACACACATGGTTAGACATGCATGTATGCACACACATACATAAACATGCACACACACTCACACATACACCAAAGCATAGACACGCACAATAGTATGAACAAATAGGCACACACATGCAAGCTCAAAGACTTGCACACATAAACAGAAACATGTAGACACACTCACATAAACACAAACACAGACACACAGCATAGATGTAGGCACATACATATACACACATGCCCATGTATAAGCCCAAATAGATGCCCATGCATTGAAACTCACATGCACACACTACACATAAACACATGCACATGCACACAAAGATGCCTGCACACACAAACATTGATGCAGTCACACATGCTCTTACAAACATACACACATGTGCCCATGCACACCTGCGCATGCAAACTAACGTATACGCTAACACACACAAATGCACACTTACATGGAAAAAACATGCACATACACAAAAGCTCACAAATATGCACACACACTTGAATAAAGATGTGCATGTATACACACACATGTACATGCACATACATACACATGGACACTCACACATACCAACACACACATGCATGGTTCACACACAAGCATGTGCATACACATGCATAGACACACTCAAACATATGCTCACAAACACACACATGTATACATGTGAACACACATGCATGTATGCATGCACAAACACATGTGCATGCTCAAACAAACAAACTCACTTACTTACACTCCCATACACATGTGCACATAGACTCACACATACACACACATACAAACATACACATGCTTAAAAACAAGCACACAGATGCACCTTAACATAGATATGCACATGCATGAACACATACTCACACATAGAAACTTGAATGCACATGCTCACCCACACACATGTGCAAAAAGAAATACACACAAGCACACACACACACACATACACATGCACAAGTACACATACAACCACTCACTCATGCATGCACAATCACACACATGTATGCACCAATGCACACACATAAGCACACACAAACACAATGGAACACACAAACACATGAACACAAACTCATAAACATGAACATGCACATACAACCCATCCACACATACACATAAAACACTTGCACAACAACACATACATAGATAAGAACACACAAAAGTGCATGCACATGCAAATAAATTCATACTTACACACACTCACATGCACCCACATGTGCATGAATGCATGCACACACTTGACCATGCACATGCACATAGACACACACATGCACAAACATGCACACAAGCACATACATGCAAGCGCAGAGGCACACACATGCACTATGTGCTCACTTGAATACATGTACACCTATACACACATGCATGCATGCACACACATGGACAACATAGAAATACCCATGCACATAGACACACACACATGCACAAGCACACACACACACAAGTGCACAGACACATATGTACATGCATAAAGACATAACCACACTTATACACACAAATGCACATACATGCACAAATGCAAACACAACACATGCACTCAAATGCATGCACTCACACACTTACAAACACCCACAAACACAAAAATGCACACACTCATGCACATACACACAAGCATGTGCACATATGCACAACCACACCTACAGAGAAATATACATGTAAACAAATATACAAACAACTATCACAACACACACAAATATGCAAAACAACTATGCACATACACATATACACAAACACACACACACTCAAACATATGCACATGAACACACACATGAACCCACATGCAGTTAAACACACACACATGCCTGCATGCTTGTGCACACGTACAACACACATGCACCCAAAAACACACACAAGGACCTACATGCACACATGTACACACACACACATGCACACATATGCAAATGCATACATGCCTACACACATGCACATGTGCACATGCACTCTCACACAAATGAACACACATTCTCAAATGTGTGAGCATACACACACATATGCACACATACGCACATGAACAAACATTTTCACATATATATAGACATAGGTGCACAAACATGCATGCACACACACACACACAAGTACAACATGTACACACATGTGAACTCACATATGCAAGCACACAAATGCACATGCATGCACACAAATGCACATGTACACACACACATTCATAAGTACATGTAAATGCACACACATGTGCACACAAACAAGCACAACCACTTATACCTATAATTAGACAAATGCACACACACACAAACATAGACATGCACACATATGCATGCATTCACATGAACACATGCACACACAAACACACATATACACACATGCATGCAAGTTCCCAAGTGTGATAAAGCACACACACATGCATACACTTGCACACCAATAGATACACTCACACACATTAACAAATGTAAGCACACTCACATATACAAGCATGTGCACAAACACAAAACTCATATACACATGCACACACACTCACACACACAAAGACACATGCATGCATATTTACGCACACCCACATACACACACATATGAACATACAAATGCATAACCACTCATACTCACACACACATGCACAAATATGCCCACACTCATATACAAATGCACACATAGAAAGACACACACTCACACATCAATGCACACATAGACATGCATACCAACACACCCACATGGAAATGAAGATGCACACACATACATAGATGCATGCACATGCATGCATTGACATGTACACACACAACACAACACACATGCACACACATATGCATGCACAAACACACACATACAAATACACAATGATATGCACACACATGCACTCATGTATACACAAGCACATGCATACACATACATGAAAACACATACAGATGCACATGCAAAGCATGTACACATACTCATACACATGCAAAGCATGTACACATGCATGCACACATGAAAAAAATAAATAGATGTATGCACACATACTCATACACACATAAAAACATTCAAATGCACACATGCACAAGCACAAACACATAGAAAAGTACACACACATGTAGATATACAAGTATGCAAATACATGTACATATGCAGAGACACACATGCAGGTGCACACACACACAACACACATGAACATAGACATAGGTGCATGCACTTGCACGCACGCACACACATATGTGCACATACGTACTAAAGAACATAAGAACACACACCCAGCACACATAAGCACATGCACATGCAAACACATGCACACACATATGTACATAAATACAAGCAAACCCCAACACTTACACACTTATTCTTATGTGCACGTACACACATGCACACACTCATACAAAATAACAAACATGCACACACATAAAACAAAGCACACACATATCAACTCACACACAGACAAACATATGTACTTATAGATACACACACATACAATCAAATGCATAGACACACAAGCACCCACACAATAACATAAAAAACACACACCCATACATGCACCCATAGACACACATGTGCATGTCTAAAGATACATAAACACGAACAATCACATAGGCATGCATACATATACACACTCATGCACATACACAAACGCACACACACCTACTCACAGTCCTACACACACATACACACACACACCCACACACAAGTGCATAAGAAAATATACATACACATGAACACATGCACCCAAATACACATACACATGATTACATAGATGCACTTGCATATAGACACACACACAAACATGTATACATACATGCACATAGCTACACACATGCATTAATAGAGGCACAAAATGCCTACATATGCACCAAATTAGATACACTCATAAGTACACACAAGAACAGGAACACGTAGACACATACAAACACACAGACACACTTGCTTGAAAACCTAGTTATGTACACACATGCATGCGTGTACACACACACATGTACTTACAACTACACACACTCATGAACACACATGCACAACTCATAAACATGCACATGCATGTCTATATACACACACACACATGCTTGCACACATAGATAGACACTCATACAAACACGTGCATATACACACATGCATGCATGTGCACTCACATATGGACAAGGGCATACACACACATAAACCCGTGCACACACAAAAACATGTGCACAAGCACACATACATGCACATATGTATGCACTCCCCTAACACACACACACATCCATAAACACATGCAATGCACAGACATAGACACCCATACATGCAAGTGCACACAGATACATGCACAGACAACCACACCTACATGCACACAAACACAAACACAACCACACACACATGCACATACACACACACATAAGCATACACATGCATAAGAAAAAGCAAACAAACACATGGACACATGCACACAAGTGCACAAGCATATGCAAACACATCTACACCCACCCACACACACACTTGCACACACATGTACACACATGCATGCACCTCACACTCACCCACATGGGCACACATGCATGCATATAGACACACACATATACACATACAGACACATAAAAACACAAAGATGCATACAGTGGTAATCACACATGCATAAATACACACACATGCACACAATTTCACATAAGTACACACACATGTACACACATGCACAAACACATATGTAGAGACATATGCACACATGCATGCACACACATATGCACATGCATACATACACACACAAGTGTACATGCACATAGGCACACACACACCTATAAACATGCAGACGGACATAGGTATGCACATAAGCAATCAGAGCACACACATAGATGCACACATCTACATGTGTACACACACGAACAAACATAAGTGTACACACATTCTCACACACACGAAAACATACACACACATACATGCACACACACACATGCACATACATGCTTGCATCCACCCCCTCCACATACACACAAGAACAATAGTGCACATGCATATACACACACACAAACAACTATGCACAGACACGCACACACATTCATACATGTAGACACACTTGCATGCATATATGCATGTTCACCCATACATACATACTTGTATGCACTCACAAACACATGCAAACACAAACTTGTGTACACACATACACACTCAAACACACATGTCCACACACATAAGTGCAAGCACATACAAAGATATGCACACACATGCACATAAGTGAATATACATGCAAACAAATGCACAAACTCAAATGTGCATGCACACACACACGTAGTGCACACATGTACACATATAGTCACACATAATATCACTATTACACACATACAAACACAAATACACAAATGCATATAGATAGACAGCAGCACACTCATGCACACATAATTCCATGCATAGTCACACTCACCCCTATACATAGACAAAGATACATACATTCACACATAGATACACACCCAACCACACATGCATGAATGAAAACACATGCACACATACATGCACATGCACATGCATGCACACACAAAAATATGCACCCATCCATGTGCAAGCACATGCACATGCACCCACATGCATTACCACATGCATTACCATATGCACATGCATACATATATAAGCTCACAAGCATGTAAACATATATATGCACACACATACACATGGATGCATAGACTCACACACATGCACACTCAAGCACATAAACACTTGCACACATGCATGCATGCACATATACATACATACATACACACAAGTATGCATGCATGCACACGTGGGCACACACACACCCACACACATATTAGACAAACACACATATGCACACAAACATGCACGTACACCCACATGCATGCACAAGCACATGTGAATGTGCACACTTGCAAGCATAAACACATAAGCATGCTTATACACACACACATGCACCCACTCATGCATGCACATGCACATATAAATGCACATGCACATTCACCCACACACACACACGTGTAGAAACACATGTATACACATGCATTCTCACACATGCATGTAGACATTTGCCCATCTATACAGACATACATGTTGGCACACCAACACAACATAAACACACACATGCTCCAAGACACACACAAGAACACAAGTGCACACACATCACACACACATGTACACCAACACACAGACACCTAGACACACATGAATTCATACACATGCAATCACACACACATACATAGAAAGTGCACACACACATTCATGTATGCACATAAATGCATAGACATGGATGCATGCAAATTCAAAGACATATACAAGGACAACCACACGTAGACACACACAGACACACACACATAAAAGCACACATGCAAACAAACACGCTCACAAATGTATGCTCACATACATGCACACACACTTGCATATACAATCACACTCAAACATAGCCACATGCACATGCACATAGGCACACAAATACACACACACGTGTGTACACATGCACACTCCCACCCACCCAAACACATGCATGCGTACAAACATACAAATGCCCATGCATAGACACACACTCACATACATGCATGCCCAACCAAATTTATTAATGTGTGAATGTGTGTGCATGTGTATTTGTAAGTTCATGCAGGTATACATGTATGCATGGGTTTGTACATGCATGCGTATATTTGTACATGTGTGTGTGTCTACATGTGTGGATGTGTACATGTGTGCACGTGTCTATGAGCTTTTATGATTACGTGTGCGTGTGTGTGTTCTTTCTTGCGTATGCATGCATGAGCATGAGTGTGTGCCTATGGTAGTGTGTGCATGTGTGGGTATGTGCATTAATGTGTGTGCATGAGTGTGTGTGGGTATGTGTGTGCATCCAGTGTATGTGTGTGTGTATGTGAGGTTGTGTGTGTTAGCATGTGCATTTGAGGATCCATGTGTGTGCATGCATTTTTGTGGTAGTGTGTATTTGTGTGCATGTCTCTATGTGTATATGTTTGTGAGAATTTTTGCATGTGTTCATGTCAATTTGTGTATGGTTGCCAATGTGTTTGTGTACATTTGCATACATTTGTGTGTGTGTTTGTGTGTGTGCCCATGTGTTCTGATGTGCATGTGTGCATGTGTGTGCATATGTGTGTGCACCTACATGTGTGTGTATGTTCTTACATGTGTGCATGCATGTGTGTGTTTGATCATGTGTTTAGGATTATGTGCTCAAGTCTGGTTTTGTATTTATGCATTGGCATATGTAAGTATGCTCATGTGTTTATTTGTGAATTTTTGTGTGTGTGGATGTGTACTTGCTTGTTTGAATGAGCTTGTAGCTATGTGTATAGGTGTTCATTTATGTTTACGTGAGTGTGTTTTTTTATGTGTTTGTGTGCATGCATTTATTTGTGTGTGTATGTGTGCTTGTGGGTTCATTTGGGAGTGTGTGCATGTGTGTGTGTATGTGTGTGTAAGTGAATGAGTGTGTGCATGTGTGTATTTGTGTTTTTTTGTGTGTTGTTGCGTGTGCATTTGTAAGTGCTTATGCACTTATGTACATGTGTATGTGTGTGTGCAACATTATGTCTAGGTGCATGTGCATGTGCACATGTGTACTCTATTTGATAATGCATGTTGTCTACATGTGCATGCATATGCATTGGCGTGCCTTTTTGCGAGTGTGTATATGTGTGTGCATGTACATATGCATATGTATGCTTGTGCATGTGCTTCTATGTGCATTAGTGCATACAGGTGTTGCATGTGCATGAGTATGTGCATGTGGGTGTTTGAGTGCATGAGTGTACTTGTGTGTGTATGTGAGTGCATGCATGTGTGTATTTGCATGTGCATGTGTGCGTTCAAGCATATGTATGTGTGCGGACATGCATGTGCCTCTATGTTTGTGGATGTGCTTGCACATGTGCATGTAAATAAGTATTCTTATGTGAGGTGGGTGTGTATGTGTGTGCATGTGTGTGTGGTGTGTGTGTGTGCAAGTGTGTGTGTGTGTACGTGTTTCTATGTATACATGGGTACATGTTTACATGCATGTGTGTGGCTATTTGTGTGTGCATGTGTGTATATGTGTGTGTGGTTGCATGCTTGAATGCTTCTGTGTGCATGTTTATGTTCATGTGTGCTTGTGCATGTGTGTGGGTGTGATTTTGTGTGCATGTGCATATGTGTGTGTGCATGGTTTTGTGTGAACATGTGGGTGCATGCGAGTGTGTGTGTATTTGTGTGTCCATTTGCATTTGTGTATGTTAGATTGTATGTATGTGTGTGCGTTTAGCTGTGTGTAAGCGTGCATGTGCCTACACTTATATTCGCATGTGCATGTGTATATGTTTTTCTGTGATTGTATATGCAAAATTGTGTGTGTGAGTATGTGCATCCATGTTCCTATGTGAATGTGTGTGCATGTCTGTGTGCATGTGTGTGTTTTTGGGTATGAACTTATGTGTGCATATGGGTGCATGTGTGTGCATGTTTTTTTTGCTTTGTGTGTGAGTGTATGTAGGTGCATGCATGTGTGTGTTTCTACATCCATGTGCATGTAGGTCTCTTTGTGTGAGTTTCTTTATGTTTATATGGGTTTCTTATTTGTGTGTGTGCATGTGTATGTGGAGGGAGGGTGTTTGTTAGTGAGCATGCATGTGTGCATGTGTATATGCATGCATGTGTGCATCTACGCATGTGTGTGTATATATGTGTATGTGTATGTGTTCATGTGCATGCGTGCATGTGTATGTACCTTTGTGGGCATGTGTATGTGCATGTGTGCTTACATGTGTGCATGTGTTTATGATTATGAGTGCACATGTGCAAACATGTTTGTCTATGCATATGTGTGTGTGCATGTGCATTTGATTGTTCATGTCTTTGTTTGTCTGCATTTCTATGTGTGTATGTACATTTGTGTTTTTGCATGTGTGTGCATGTGCATGTTTTTGTACTTGTGTGTGTGCATGAAAATCTATATGCATTCCTGTGTGATGATCTTTGCATGAGTGTGCATGTATGTCTATTCATGTGTGCATGCATTTGTCTGTGTGTCCAAGTGTTTGTGAAAATGTATATGTTTGTTTGTGTGCATGCACCGTCATATGAGAGTTTGTATATGCACTTATATGTGTGTGTGGGAGTGTGCATTTGTGCATGTGTACATATGTTCATGTGTGTGAACGTGTGCATGCATATTTATGCATGTGATTATGAGTATGTGTGTGTGCATGCACTTTTGTGTTTATGCGCATTTCTATTTCTACACATGTGTCTATGTTCGTGTGTTTGTATATATGCATTTATGTGCACATGTGTGTGTCTATGTATGCATGTGTTTGTGTATGCATGGATGTGTGTAGGTTCATGTGTATAGGTATGCATGTCTGCATGTGTTTGTTTGTGTGTGTGTGTGTGCATCCATGTGCATGAATGTTCACATGTATGTGCACGTGTTTGTGTAAGGACATACATATGTGTGATAACGTGCATGTTTGTGTATGTATTTAGGTGCATGCATGTGTCTTTGTATGCATGCAAGTGTGTGTGTGCACATCTATGTATGTGTTTATATGCGAGACATATATATGTGCATGTGAATGTGCAAGTGCACATGTTTGTTTGTCTACGCATGAAAGCAGTACACATGTGGATGTGCATGCATGTGTGCATGTGTGTTTTTGTGCATATGTGTACATGTGTGTGTCTACATCTATGCAAGTGTATGTGTGGGTTTATGTGCATGTGTGAGCATGCTTGTATGAGTATATGCATGTGTGCACACATGTGTGTTTGTGTATTAGCGTGTGTAAGCGTGCATGTATTTGTGCAAGTGCATGAATGTATACAGGCATAGGAATATATGTACATATCTATATACAAGTGTGTACATGTCTGTGAACCTATGTGTATGTGTGTGTGCCTGTGTATGTGAGTGTGCATGTGTGGGCATGCAGTTGCATGTGCACATGTTATCATCTACATGTCTATGCATGGTTGCATGCATGTATTTGTTTTTTTATTAGTATGTGTGTGCTTCTTTTTGTGTGTGTGCATGTGTGAATGTATGTGTGTGTTTATGTGTGCAAGTTTGGTTGGGTGTATGTATGCATGTGAGTGTTTGTGCATAAGCATCTATGTGCCTTTATGTTGCGAATGTGTGTGTGTGTATTTGTGTTTGTGTGTGCATTTCTATTAGCCAGTGTGTGTGCCTATGCATGTGAGTGTATAGGAATATATGTGTGTGTATGTTTTCATATTAGTGTATGTGTCTATGCATGAGTGCATGTGTGTCTATACATGATATGCATATTTATTTGTGTGTATCCATTTGGATATGCATGTTTATGTGTGTTGCATGTGTGTATGTGTGCTTGTTTAAGTGTGTATGTATGATTATGTGTGTGCATGTGTGTGTTTGAACTTGGGTGCATGTGCGAGCATGTGCTTGTGTGTGGTGTGTGGATTTATGCATGTTTACATGCATGCTTGAGCATTTGTGCGACTGTATGCATGCACATCTATGCGTGAGCAATAATGTAGGTACGTGTGTGTGTGTGTGCACGTCCAAATGCATGCAGGTGCATGGATGTATATGTGTGTGCTCGTGTGTGGCTATGTGTGCATGGGTGTGTGTTTCTACATAGGAGCATGTGTGTGCACATGTGACTGTATGCACAGGTATGTATGTTTGTGTGTGCATCAATATGTTTAGGTATGTGTGTGTTCGAGTGTGTCCATTTGTGTGCATTTGCAAGTTTGCACGTGCATTCATGTATATGCATGCACATGTCAATGTATGAGGGATGTGTGTGTATATGCGCATGTGTACACCCTTATGTGTGCATGAGTTAACACTTGTGTGTGCATGAGTGCATGCATGCGTGTGTATGCATGTGCATATACATACATGTGTGTGTGTGTGGCTATGCAACTGTATGTGCGTGTATATGCATATTTGTGTGTACATGTGTGTTTGTGTGTATGTGAGCCTTCTTGTGCATCTATGTGTGCATATCTGTGCATGTATTTGCATGTGCATAGGTGTGTTTGTGTGTGTGCATGTCCATTCTTGTGCTTGCATGTGTGGGTTTGAGTGTGTGTGTGTGTGTGCTTACATGCAAGTGTGTGTGCGTGTGTGTGTGCCCAAGTAGGTGTGTGCATGCTTTATTTTTATTTGTGTGCATGCGTGCATATGTGTGTGCATATGTGTATGTGTGTATATATGCGTGTGTTTGTGTGCACGAGAGTGTTGTTTGTGGGATTATTTGGTTGTGTGGGCATGCAAGTGTGTGTGTTTGTGTGCTTGTTGTGTGCATGGCTTCAAGCATAAGTACTTTTGTGCATGCATTCATGTCAATGTGTGTATCTGTGTGTGTGTGTGAGTGTGTATGTTTGTATACATGTGTAGGGAGTGTGTGTGTAGGAGTGTATGTGTGTATGTGTGCAAATTTAAGGGGAGTTGATGTGTGTATGCATGTGCACATGCATCTATATTTATTGGTGTATGTGTGTGTGTGTGCATGTGTGTATAGGTTGTGGGTGCATTTATATACATGTGTTTGAGTGTATACGTGGCCTACATGTTTGCTTACATCTGTGTGTCTATATGCTAGTATCTATTTGCATGTGTGCATGTGTGAAAATTGTGCATTCATGTGTTTGAGTTTGTGTGTATATGCATGCACCGTTGTGTATAGGTGCATGTGTGGGCATGTATGTGTGGCTGCATATACATGTGTGTGCAGATGTATGTGAGGGTGTTTGTGTATGTGCGTGTGCTTTTGTGCTTGCATGTCTATTTGTGTATATGTGTGTATGTGTCTGCATATGGGTTTGTGTGTTTGCATGCATGCTTTCATGTGTGTGTGGTGGTGTGTTTGCTGGCGTGGTTATGTTTATGTGTGTAAGAATGCATACATGTGTGTGTGGATGCATGTAAATGTGTGCATGAGTCCATGTGTTTGTATGTGTGTATGCACTTTTGTATGCATTTGTGTGTACATATGCATGTTTGGATATGTGCATGTGTGTGTGTGTGCATGTATGTGAATGCATCTATGTACATGTATGTGACTATCAGTTCATGTGTGTAAATGTTTGTGTGCATGTATGTATACACATGTGTGCGTGTTTGTGTGTATTTTTATACAATGTGTGCACATGCATTTGTGTGTGTGTTCATGTGCTTATATGTGTTTGCATGTGTGTGAGTGAGCATATTTTTGTACTTACGTGTGTATGCATGTGCATGTGTTTGAATGTGTGTGCATGTGTGTATGTCAGTGTGTTTGCATGTATGTGCATGTATTCATGTGTGTGCATATTTGCATACATGTATTTGTGTGCATGTGCAAGTGTGTGTGTGTTTGTGCATGATTTTACATGTGAGTATGTGTGTGTACATTCTTATGTGGAAGTGTACATGTGTGCATGTGTGTCCATATATATGCAAATGTGTTTTGTGTGTGTGTGTGCTAGTGCATATATGTGTGCATGTCGTACATGTGTGCAAGCTTGTGTGTGTGTGAGTGTAGACGCGTGTGTACACATGGATGCATGCATGTATTTGTGTGCATGTTTGTGTTTTGTGTGTGTGTGTATGTATGCATCATGGGTATATGCATGTGTGTCTACTATGTATGCATGTGTCTTTGTGTATGTGTGTTTGTGGGTGTGATTACATGTGTGTGTATGCATATGCTTGCATGTATGTGTGTATGCATCAACATGTGTGTGGGTGCAGTCATTTGTATAAGCATGCATGGGTGTATGTGCATGTGTGTGTGAACATGCTTGTGTATACATGTTTGTGTGTGCTTGTGCATGCATCTATGCATGTGTGAAAATGTACACATGTGTATGCATGTGTTCATGCATGCCTGTCAGTGTGTGTGTATGTATAAGTTTATGATTTTTTGTTCTTGTGTGTGAGTATGTGTCTATGAATATGTGCTTCTTGTGAGTGTTTATGCATTCATGTTTGTGCATGTGTGTGCATGTGAGTATGTGTTGGACTACATGTGTTTATGTGTACATGTGTTTCTTTATGTTTATCCATGTGCATGTGTGATTGCATGTGCTTTATTTGTGTGAGTATGTTTGTGAATGTGTTTATGCTGATGCATGTGTGTGTGCATTCATGTGATTGTGTTCATGTGTGTGTAGGTGCATGCATGTTTCTTAGTTTTTTTGTGTAGATGTTTATGTGTGCATGTGTGATTGTGTATGTATGTGTGCTTGTGTGTGTATTGCATGTCTGCATGCTTCTGTGTGCACATTCATGTTCATGTGTGCTTGTGCCTATGTGTGTGGGTGTGTTTGTGTTCATGTGCATTTGTGTGAGTGTGTGAATTTGTGTGTGCATATGGGTGCATTTGAGTGTGTGTGTTTGTGTGTTTATGTATCCATGTGCATTTGCACGTCTCTTTATATGTGTGTGTATGTATGCATGTTTGCACATGGAAGTGGGTGTCTATGTGCATGTGTGTGTATTTGGCACACACGTGTGTGTTCTTGTGTGTGTGTGTGTGTGGGTGTGTTTATGTGTGTGTGTGTGCCTGCTTTTATGTCTACATGCACATGTGTATATGCTTATCTATGTTTGCAACTGTGCATGTGCATGCATCAGTTCGTACGTGTGTGTTCCTGTGTGTGAGTTGTGTGAGTGTTTGCATGCATGCATGTGTGCATGTGTGTGCATGAATACACGTGCTTGTGGTTGCATGTGTGTGCATTTTTTGTGGTTTTGTATGTGAGTGTGTGTGCATCAATGTGTGACTTTGTTTCTACATGTGTTTGTGGGTCTTGTTGTGTTTGTTTATTCGTGTGTATATGCCAATTTTTGTTTTTGTTTGTGTGCCTATGCATGTGTGCATGTTTGTGTGTGTGGAGGGGGATTTGGTGTGCATGCATGTGTGCATGTGTATGCACATGCATGCATGTCTGGTGCACACGTGTATACATGCGTGCATGTGTGGGTGCACACGTGTGCACATGCGTGCATGTTTGTGCACACACATGCATATCTATGCATGTGCATGTATGTGTGTGTGTGTGCGCATGTATGTGTGTGTGTGTGTGCATGCATTGGTGTGTATGTCTGTGTACATGTGTGTACGTGTTTATGTCTATGTACTTGTGTGTGTGCATGCTTGTGTGCATTTGTACTTGTATGTGTATATGTGTGAAAGCGTGCATGTGTGTGTGTGTTTGTAATTGTAAGTGCATGTGTGTGCATATATTTGTTTGTATGTATATGTGTGCTTGTATATTTGTGACTGTGTGCATATACATGTGTGTGTTTCCATGTGTGCACATGTGCATGGTTTTGTGCTTATGTGTGTGCATGTTCATGTGTATGTAGTTTGTGCATGTGTGTGGATATTTGCATGAGTGTGTGTTTGTATCTGTCTGTGTGTACATGTGTTTGTATGTATGTATATGTGTATCCAAGTGTTTCTATGTAGGTTCTTGTACATATGTGTATGCATGCAACTCAATGTGAGAGTGTAACTTTATTTATGTGTGTGTGTGGAAGTGTGTATGTGTGCATATACATGCATGTGTGTGAATATGTGTGTGTATATGTGTGCACATGTTTATGCATGTGATTGTGGGTATGATTGCACATGCATGTGTGTGTGCATTTGTGTGCACACTTGTGTTTGTGAATGTGTGTATGTGTGGCATGTGTGTCTATGTTTGTGTGCATGTATACACATATTTAAGCATATGTGTGTGTTTGTGCACATGTGTTTTTATTAAGCATGGGTGTTTGTGTAGGTTTGTGTGCAAAGACGTGCATGTCTACATGTTTTTTAATGTGTGCATGTGTGTGTCAATGTGTGTGCATGTATAATCATGTGTGTGTGTACGTGTTCATGTGTGTGCACATGTGTGTGTGAGTGCACATGTTTGTTTGTGAATGAGTGTGATCATTTGCATGTCTTTGTGTGTGCTTGTGTGCATGCATGTATATGTGTAAATGTGTGTATGTCCTCATGTGAATGTGTGTGTGCATGTGTACTTTCATGTGTGTGTGCATTCACATGTGTATGTCTATCACATTCATGGGTGTGTGCATGCATGTGTATATGCTTGTATGCATGTTTTTCTATGTGTATTTGTGTGTGTGTGTGCATGTGTGTGGAGTTTTGTGCATGTCTGCATGTGTGTGTATGTCAATGAGTTGTTATGTATGTGCATGTTTATGTGTGCATGTGCATGTATGTGTAGGTTTGTTTATATGTGTGTGTGCATGCATGAGTGTGTATTTGTGTGCGTGTGCATGTTGCATCTATGTGTATGTGCGAGTGCTTATGCACATGTGTGTATGTATATGTGTGTGTGTGTGCATATGACTGTGAATGTATTTGTGCATTTGTTTGTGTATTTGTGTGTGTACTTGTGCACATATATGCGAATGCACATGCATGTGTTATTGTATGTGCATGTGTGTGTGTGTGGAAATGTGCTTGTATATCTATACATGTGCACGTATGTGTGTGCATATTTTTTTGTGTTTGTACATGTTAATGTGTGTATGTGTGCATGTGCATGCGTGCCAATCTATGTGTGTTTGTGCTTTTGTGTTTGCATGTGTTTGTGTGTGCATTAATGTTTATGTGTGGGTGCATATAAGCATGTATGAATTTTGTATGTGTGAGTGAGTACGTGTATGTCTTTGTGCGTGTGTGCATGTATGCATACAAATGCATTTATGTGTGTGCATTTGTACAAATGTACATTAGTGTGTTCATACATTCTTGTGTCTTTGTGTGCATGTGTGTGTACATTTATGTTTTTGTGTATGTGTGTCTCGATGTGCATTTGTGCATATGTGTGTACATGTATGTCTATGTGCATTTGTGTGCATGTGTGCTTACATGTGTGATTGTGTGTATGTATGTGTTTGTGTGTGTGCTTACGAGTGCACATGTGATCTTCTTTGTGTGTATGGTGTGTGCATGTGTACAAGTATGGATGTACATGTGTGTGCATGCATATATGCGTGTGTGCATGTGTGTGGGTGTTTGTGTGCATGTATGTGTCTTTATATTTACATGGATGGCCGTCTATGTGTGTGGGTGTGTGTGCTTGTGTGGTTGTGTATATGTGTGTCAGCACAGGTGTGTTCACATGTGTGCATATGCTATGTGTGCCTATGCCTACGTGTATGCATGTTTTAGGGTGATGGCGTGCATGTGCATGTGCATGCATATGTGTGCATGTATGTGTGTGTATGCATGTGCATGTGTGTGGGTTTGTTCATGCTTTTGCATGTGAGTGAACTGTCTGCATGTGCAAGTGTGTACATGTGGGCACATGTGCAAACATGCATGCATATATGCATGTGTGTGTCAGTATATTTGTGGATGCAAGTGTTTGTTTGCGTGTGTTAGTAAATGAATGTTAATATAATTGGATATGTGTGTGTGCATGTGTACATGAGTTTGTGTGTATGTGTGTGCATGTGTGTGCTTCTATAAGTGTGTGTACATGTGTGTGTCTACATGCATGTGCATATTAGCATGTGTGTGTGCATGTGTCTGCATCATTATTTATGCATAAGCATGCATTTGTGGGTGTGTTTATGTATTTGTGTGTGTGTGCATGTCTACATGAACATGCATACATGTGTGCATGTCTATGAGTATGCATGTGTCTCTATATGCATGAGTGTATGTGTGTGTGAGGAGATGTGCATGTGTGTGTGCATGTGAGTGCTTGTGCATGAGTATGTGTGTGTGCATATGTGTGTGGGTGCATTAAGGGTGCTTGTGTGTATGTGTGTGTTGATTATGTACTTACATATACATTTTTATGCATGTGCGCATGTATGTGCCCTTGTGTTTGCATGTGCTTATTTGTGCTAGTGCATATCCATTTTGTATATGTTTGTGTGTGGGTGTCTAGATGGAGGTGCATGCATGAGAAGGTGTTTATGTTCATGTGTACATATGTTTGTGTGTTTGTGCATGCATTAGTGTGCATGTGGGTGTATGTTAGTTTGTGGGACTATGAGTGCTTACATGTGCATGGTGATTGAGTGCATGTATGTCCCTATGCATGTGTGTGCTTATGTGTTTTATGTGTGTGTGTGAGTGTATTTATGTGTGCATGTACGTGAGTGTGCATGTGTTTCCATGTGTTGTTTTAGCTTGTGCGTGTTTTGTGCATGTGTGTGTGTGCATTGGTGTGTGCACATGTGTACACGTGTGTGTGGTTGTGTGCCTGAGTATTTGTGAGTACATGTGTGTGGATGTGTTTGCGTGCTTACGTGCACGCATGAGTACTTCCATGGGTGTGCATGTCTACGTACATATGTGTGTGTGTGTGTGCATGTGCATGTGTATTAATGTATGTGTATGTATGTGCATGTGTGAATTTTGTGTGTGCATGTATGTGTGTGTATGCATGTGTGTGGGGTTGTATGCTTGTGTGTCCAATGTGTGTATGTACATGTGTGTATGGTTGTATGTGTGGGTGTCTATGCATATGCATATGCTTGTGCACTTGCACATGAGTGTATGTGTATGTGTGTGTGTATGCATGTAAGTGCTCATGTGGAAGTTTATATGAGTGCATATCTACACATGGATGTCTTTCTCTCTATGTGTGTTGCTATGTGTGCGTGAGAGATTAGCTGTGCATAAAAATATGTGTGCATGTGTAGCTAAGTGTCTACATGCATGTGCAAGTGTGGATGCATATGTGTATGTTTATGTGAGCATATGCATGTATGTATGTGTCTCCATGTGTATGGGTGTGCATCTAGGGGTATGTGTGTTGCAATTTTTGTGCGTGTGCATGTGTGCATGTGTGTATAAGTTTGTGTACAAGTGCATGCACATACATGTGTGTATGTGTACATATATGTTTATATATTCGTGTGTAGGTGTGTGTGGGTGTTTATGTGTGTGCATGTGTGTTTGCATGAGTGTCTGTGTGCATTGCTTGTGTGTGCAAATGGACACATGTGTAGGTCTGGGTGCATGTGTGTGCATATGTATATGATTGTGCAGTTGGTGTGCATGTGTGTACGTGCATCTTTGTGTTTATGTTTGCATGTATATGTGCCTTTGTGAGCTCATCTGAGTGCATGCATGCACATGTGTGCATGTGTGTGTGTCTATGTATGTGTTTGTCTGCTAGCAAGCATATATCATTATGCTTGCATGTGTGTGTGCTAGCATACATGTGTGTATGTGTGTGTATCTTTTTGTGCATGTGTGTGTGATTGTGCAAGTTTGTGTGCATGTGAGTATGTGTGTGTATGCACTTGTACATGCATGCACATGCGTATGTATGTGTATGCATGGGTATGTGTGAATAGTAATATGTGTGGATGTTTTTGTGCATGTATATGTGCATATGTTCATGTGTATACACACATGTGTGTGTGTGGATGTGTTCCTGTGTTTGTGTGCTTGTGTTTGTGCCTATGTGTGTGCTTGTGTCTATGTCTATATGTATTTGTGTATATACATATGTGCATGTGAATGTCCATGCATGTGCGTGTGTGACTATATTTGCATGCATATGTGTGTGCCTACATGTGTGTGTGCATTAGATTGTGTGCATGAGCGTATGTGCATATGTACATTTGTGTGTGTGCATGCATGTGTACATCCATGTGCATGTGTGTGTGTATGTGTACAACTTTGTGTTTGTGTATGTGTGTGTATGTGTGCATATTTTTGTACATGTGCACAAGTGTGTATGTGTGCATGTGCATGCATGTGTGTTCATATGTCTTTGTGTAAGTGTGCAAGCATGAGCATGTGTGTAAATTCGTACATATGTGTGTGCACATGTATGTGGGTTTGTGAGTGTTTATGTGCTTCTGTGTGTGTGTGAGTGTGTGTGTGTGTGTATGTGGGCATATATGTAGGGAGCATGTGAGTGCCTATGTATGTGCATGTGAGTGTGTGCATGTATTTGTGCGTGCATGTGTGCATGCACATGTGTATTTGCATGCATGTGTGTGGGTGAATGTGTGTGCTTGTAGGTATGCATGTGTGTGTGCAACATTTATATGTATGTGTGCACATGGGTGCATATGTGCTTCTACAAGTATGTGTGTGTGTGCATGTGTGCTTACGAGCATGTGTGTGTTTCCATGTGCATGTGCACATGTGTGTGCATGCGTTTGTGTGCTTGTATGCATGCACATGTGTGTTTTTGTGTGTGCACGTTAGTGTGTTCACCTATGTACATGTGTGTGTACACATGTGTTTGTGTGGTCATGCTTATGTGTACATGTGTGGGTTTGGACATGTGTGTTCAAGCATATATGTGTGTGAGCATGCTTGTGTGTACTTGTGTGGGTGTGTGTGTGCATGTATTTGTGGGTGTGTATATGTGCATGTTCATGCCTACATGTGTGTGGGTATGTGAGTGTCTGCATATGTGCATTGACGTGTGTGTGTGCAACCTCATGTGCATGTGTGAGTTCATGTGTGGGCATGTGTGTATGTATTTATGCGTGTTTGGGTGTGTCTATGTGTATGCACTTGTGCTTGTATGCATGCGTGTGTTCTTATATACAATTGGTTGTTTGCATGTGTATGTGTGTGTGTGCATGTATTTTTGTGTGCATGTGTGTATGTGTGCAAGCATGTATGTGTGCATGACCATGAGTGTGATTGGCTGTGTGCACCTTCAAGTGTGTACATGTGTGTGTGTGCATGTGTGCTTTTGTGTCTATGGTTATGTGTATGTCTACACATGTGTGTGTGTGTGAATGCATGTTATGATGTGTGTGGGTGTGCGTGTTTGTGTGTGTATACGTGTAAGTCTGTTTTTCAATTTGTGATTATTTGTGTGTTTGAGTGTGTTTTCATGTTTGTGCATGCACATGAGCACATGTGTGTATGTGAGCATGCCTTTGTGCAATTAAGCATATGTGTGTGCACACCTGTGCTTTTATATGCGAGTGTTTGTGCTTGTATGTGTTAGTGCATGTGTGTGAGGGTGCATATGTGTGTTAGTGTGTGTGCATGTTTGTTCATGTGTATGTGTATGTGCACATGTATGTGTGTGCATATGAGTGTGCTTGTGTGTGTGTGACCATGGGTGTGTACATACATGTGTGTGTGCATGTTTATATGTGTGCATGTTTGTGTGGGTGTGTTTTATGTGAGTGAGTGTGTGAATGTTTGTGCTTGTGCAAATGTATGTACACATGTGTTTGTGTGTGTGTGTGTGTGTGTGTGTGCATGTGTGAGTGCATTTGTGTGAATGCATTCATGTGTGGCTATGTGTATCTATGTGTGTGAGATTGTGCATGCATGTTTGTGTGCTTATGCATATATGTACATGTGCACGTATGCATGTGTACATTCATGCATGTGAAAGTGTATGTGTGCAAACATGTGTGAATGTGTGTGTGCATCTTTGTATGGGTTGTACATGTTTTCATGTGCATATGTAATATTGTGTGAGTGTTTGTGTGTGCGTGGGCATATTATGCATGTTTTTGTATGTGTGTGTGTGTGCTTATGTGTGTTGTTTTGCTTGTGGTTGTTTGTATGTGTGTGTGTGTATCTAGATGCATTTGAATTTGTTTATCAGTGTGTGTGTGTGTGTGTGCATGTGTGTGGCTTTACTTGTTTGTGCATTTGCATGTGTGTGCATGTTTATGTATTTGTGTATGTGTACATGTTTTATGCACCTATGTACATATGTGTGTACATGTGTGCATGTGCATGCATGCACATGTGCTTGTGTGTGGTTCATGCCTGTGTGTGTGTGTTCACATGTGTATATGTGTGTGTTCATATGAGTGTGAGTGTGTAAATGCATCCATGTATGTGTTTATGTGTTTGTGTGTGTATTCAAGTGGGCACATGTGTGCATGTGTAGGAGCATGTCTATGTGTTCATGGGTGTGAGCATGTGTGCATAAGTGATTATGCAAGTTTGTATGTATTTTTGTCCATGTGCATGTGCATGTGTGCTTGTGTGTGTGTGTGTGCCAATGTGCATGCAGATATGTGTGCATTTGTATATGTGCATGTTTGTGCACATATGTGTGTGCATGTTTGTATGTGCATGTGCATGTGTGTGTGCTTTTGTGTGGGTGGGTGTGTGTGAGTTCATGTGTTTGTGCATGCATGTGTGTGTGGCATGCATGTGTGTTTGTGTGGATGCATGTATAGATGTGCAAGTTTGAGTGGACGTGAATTTGCACGTCCATGCCTATCTTCTTATGTGAGTTTGTGTGCTTGTGTGTGTGTGAATGTGTTCATTGTATTTATAAGTGTGTCTATGCTTGTGTATGTGTGTCTGTGTGCTTGCATCATCATGCAGTATGTAAGTGTATGTGTGTGTGTTTGTGTGCATGTTTGCTTGTAGGTGTATGTGTATGAGCATATTTATTTATGTGCATATGGTTGTGTGTCTATGTGCCTACATGTGTATAGGTGTATGTGGGTGCATGTATAAGTGTTTCTATATGTGTATGGGCTCATGTGTGCTTATGTGTGTGCATGTATGCATGCATATCTCTAAATGTGCATATGTAGATGTGTTTATATATGTGTGCATATTTATGTGCATGTGTATTTGTGTGTGTGTTTGTGCATGTGATTTTTTTATGTGCTTGTGTGTATGTCTGTGTGTGCATTCATGTGTATGCTTATGTATTTATGTGTGTATATGTGTGTAGGTATGTTCATGACTGTGAGTGTTCGTGCATGTGGCTGTAAGTGTGTGTGAGTAATTGCATATGCATGGGTGTGTGAATGCATCTATGTGAGTCTAGGTGTGTGCATGCCTAAGCATGTCTGTGTGTGTGTATGTCTATGTATGAGTGAGTGCAGTTGTGCATGCATATGCATGTGTGTACATAAACATTTATGGTGTATGTGGGTGCATGTATATGTGCAGTTGTGTGTGCATGTGTGTGTGCATCTGTGTGTACATGTATGTGCATATTTGAATTAGAGATCATACGTGTGTATGCATAAGAGTTTGTGCATGTGTGCACTTTTTTGTGCATTTGAGTGTGTTTGCATAAATATGTGTGTTTGATATGTGTGTGCTTGTTTGCATGTGTGTGTGTGTGTGCAAGTGTGTGAATCCATGCATATCTATGCAAGTGTATACATGTGTGAGTGTATGTGGGTGTGCATGTATTTACATGTGCATTTGCATGTGTTTGTGTGTTTGTGTACTTGTGTGTATGGGTGTGTGCATGTGAGCATGTACATATGTGTTTGTGTGTGAATACATGTGTGTGTGTGAATGTGTGTGTGTGTGCATGTGTGACAATTTGTTTGTTTGTGTGTGTGTCCATGTTTGGGTGTGTGTGTGCTCATGCATGTTTTTGTGTGTGTGTGCTTATGTGTGGGCATGTGTGTGTGTGTTTGCATGTGTGTGTGTGAGAGAGTTCTTGTTTATATACATGTGTTTATGTTTAAGACTATGTGTGCTTGTTCTTATGCATATACTTGTATGCATTCATTCATGTTTGTGTGTATCTATTTATGTGTGAATGCTTTTTTGTGTTTGCATATGTGACTGTGTATGTGCATCCATCTGTATATGTGTGTGTGCCTATGTGCATTTGTGCATGTTAGTGTGTTTGTGCACGTATGCAAGTCTATGTGAGTGTGTGTGTTCGTGTGTTTGTATGTGTGTGTGTAAGCGGGTACATGTCTGTCTACATGTGCATATGTGTGTGTTTGTGTTTGTGTGCTTGTGAATACATGTGTACATGTGCATGAGTGTGCATGTGTGTGTGAGCATGTGCATGCATGTGTGTGTTTGCGTATGTCTATGTTCATGTATCTATGCATATATGTGTCCATATGTGTATACCTTTGCATGTGCATGTGAGTGCATGCATGTAAATTTATGTGCTTAGGAATTTGTATGGATCTGCATGTGTATTTGGATGATTACATGGGTAGACATGTGTGTGTGCATTGGTGCACATGTTTGTGTGTGTACATGTGTATGTGCATGTATGTGTGTAGGTGAGCTTATGTGTGTGCATGTGGATGTGTGTGCACATGTGTTTGTATGTATGTATGTGTGCATGTTTGCTTGTGCAAATGCATTCATAAATGAATATATTTATATGTGCACATGTGTCTATATTTGTGTGCATGTGTGTGAGTGCATGTGTGTGCATGGTCATGTATGTGTGCTTGCATGCTAGTGTGTGTGTGTATGTGCATGTGCATCTGTGTTTATCTACTTGGCTTTATGAGTGTGTGCATGTGAGGGGTGCACATATATGTGTACATATGTGCTCAAGCATGCATGTGTGTGTGGCATACATATTTTTGTATGTGCATGTTTGTACATACTCATGTGTGTGGGTGTGTGTGCATGTGAGAGTGTGTTTGTGTATATGTTTGCACATGCATGTGTGCATATGAGATTGCTTGTTTATATGTGCATGTATATGTGTATGTGCATGTATATGTGTATGTGCATGTCTGGGTTCTTGTGCTTGTATGTATGCATGTGTGCATTCACATGTGTGTTTGTGTGCATTTTTGAAATTGTATGCATGTGTCTTTCTGTTTGTGCATGTTACTGAGTATATGTGCATGTGTGCATGTACACGTCTATGTATGTTAGTGTGCATGTATGTGTGTATGAGTGTTTGTGTTTGTACATGTGTGTGCGATTGTGTGTGTTCATGAGTGTGTGTATGTGTATGTGGGTGCATGTGCATATGCATGTGTGTCTGTATCTTTATGATTGTGTACACCCATATGTGTGTGTATGTATGTGTATGTGCATGTATGTGTGTGCACGAGTGTGTACCTTCGATTGTGCCTATGAGTGTGCATGTGCGTGCATGCATGTGCTTAGAAATGTGTGTGCATTGGCATGTCCTTGTGTGCTTGTGTATGTATGTGTGTGTGAGTACACGTGTGTGTGTGCATGGAGGCATGCATCTATGTTCGTTGGTGTGCTTTTGTGTGTGCATGTGTGTGTGTGTGCATGCATGTTTTTTTGTGTGTGTGCATATGGGCATGTGTGCATGCCTGTGGATGTATGTGTATGTATATTCATGTGTATGTGCATGTTTGCATGTGTGAGTGTGTGTGTGCATACATACATATGTGTGTGTGCATGTGCATGTGTGTGATTACATGTATGAGTGGTCATGTGTGTTTACATGCATGTGCATGTGTGTGTGCATGCTTGCTTGTGTGTGTATGTGCAGTACATGTGTGTATGTGCACTGTGTGTTGATTCATGTGTCATTCTATTTGTGTTTATGTGTGTGTGATGTGCATGTGTGTGTGTGCATAGGCATGAGTGTATGTGTATGTATTTGCATGTGTTTACTTATGCATTTGCATTTTTGTTCATGTATGTGTGTGTTTGTGCATGTGGGTGTGCTTGTGGGAATGTGTATTTGTGTGTGCATGTGTGTGCATGTATGTGTGTAGGTGTGTTTGCATGTTTTAGTATATGTGCATGTACATGTTTGCATGTGTTAGTATATTTGCATGTGTGTGCCTGTCTACATGCATGCATGCATATTTTTATGTGTGAGAATTTTTGTGTGTGTGTGTGTGTGCATGCTTGTGCGAGAGGGTGTGTTTATGTGTGCACCTTTGTATGCATGTCTGTGTCGTATGTTTGTTTTTGCGTGTGCATACGTGTGTGTGTGTGCTTCAGTGTGTGTGTGTTCATGTGTCACATGATTGTGCACATGCTTATGTATGTGTATGTGTATGTGTGCTAATATGTGTGTATATATCTGAGTGCTTGTGTGTGTGAGTGTGCTTATGAATCTACATGAGTGTGTGTGTGTGTGTGTATACATACATGTATGTAATTGTAGGTGCATGTGTATCATAAAGGGGCATGCATGTGGCTGTGCACATGCTTTTATTTATTTGTTTTGTGTTTGCTTGTGTGTTCATTTGTTCATGCATGAGTGTGTGTGGGTGTTTGTGTTATGTGTAAGTGTATTCTTGTATGGGGGGAGGGAGAGGGTGTTTGGGTGTTTGTGCATATACAAGCATGTGTCTTTGTTCATGTGCATGTGCATGCTCACATATGTGCTTGTGTGTGTGTATGTGTATGTGTATTTATCTATTTGTGAGTGCGTATACGTGTGTATGCACATGTGCTTGTGTACATAAGTACATGCATATGCATGTGTGTCAATTCATGTGCATGTGTGTTGTTATGTGTGTTTATTCTTGTGTGTATGCATGTGTATGTGTGTGTGAGCATGTCTATGGCAATGTAGTTGCACAGATGCATGTGCATATGTGTGTGTATGTCTATGTGCATGAGTGTGTGCATGCTCATGTGTGTGAAGGTGTGTGTGTGTGTGTGTGTGTGTGTATATGTGTGTGTGCATATGTATTTATGTGTGTGTGTGTGAGTTTCTTTTCTTGTGCATATAAGCACATGTGTGTGTGATTGTTCGTGTGCTTAAGTATGAGTGTGTGTATGTGCACGTGTCTGTGTGCATCAATGCATGCGCTAGTGTGTATGTTGGCATGTGTGTGCATGCATATGTGAGTGTGTATGTTACTATATTTTATTGTGCATATGTGCATGCACATGTGCATGTTAGTGCATGTGTATGTGTGTGTTTGTGCTTTTGTTTGCATATGTGCATATATGGGTGCATGCACCTATGTGTGTGTATGTGTATGTTCATGTTAGTGCACGTGTGTGTTTGTGTGCATGTATGTGTTTGCATGTGTACGTGCATGTGTGTGCATGCTAATGCCCATGCATTAGTGTATATGCATACCTATGTGCGTGTGCATACACGTATGCATGTGTGTGCATATCTATGCATGTACATGTCTTTGCACATATGTTTGTGTGCACACATGTGTGTGTATGTGTGCATGAGTTTGTGCATATGAGTGCACGTGAGTGTGTGTGTGTTTGTTCATGTATTATGTGTGCTTATATGGATGTATGTGTGCTTGTATGTGTATGTGAGTGTGCGTGCATGTGTCTATATGCAGGCAGACATGTGTTAATGTGTATGTGTGTTTGTGTGAAGGTGTGTGCATGTACATGCATGGCTGTATATGGGCATATATATGTGTGCCTATGTTTTAGTCATCTGTGTATGTGTGTATATGTGTGTTTTTATGTGATGTTTTTTGTGTCTGAGTGTACATAAGTGTGTGTGTGTATGTATGGGTATGGTGTGTTCTTATGTGTACATGAGTGTGTACACATGTGTGTGTCTGTGTTTATGTGCTTGCGTATGTGTGGGTCTGCTTTGATGTGAGAATAGAGTGTGCATGCATATGTGTCCATAGTGTGTGTGTGTGCATGCATGCTTGTTTGTGTATATGTGTTTAGTGTGCTTGCAATACTGTGTTTGTCTATCAATGCATGCTTGTGTGTTTTTGTGTGCATGCTTGCTTATGTGTGTGTGCATGTGTGTGTGTGGTTGGTTGTGTGTGTACATGCATGTTTGTGTTTGTTCATTAGTGCATATCTATTTGTGTCATGTGCTTGTACACATGCTTTATGTGCTTATGTGTGTCTGATGGTCCAAGTTTGTGTCTATGTGCGTATTTGTCTACATCTGTGTGAGTGTACATGTGTGTCTGTGTATGTGTGTGATTGTGTGTAGGCGTGTCTGCATGTTTGTGTGTGTCTATGTGTTTGCTTAAGTGTGTCCATGGGTGCATACATTCATGTGCATTTGTGCCTACATGAGTGAGTAGGTGTGTGTGTGTGTATAGATCTTGTGTGCATATGCATATATGTATGTATGTGTGTGTGTTTGTCTATTTGATCATGTGTGCACGTCTTTATGTATTGTGCATTTGTTTTACTTTGTGCAAACTCATTTTTTGTATGCATGCATGTTTGTGCATGCATCTGTGCCTGCTTTATTGCATGTGTGCTTGCGTTTGTGCTTGCATGTGCATGCTTGTGCATGTTTATGTTCTTCTAGGTGTGTATTTGTGGATGTGTGTGAGTATGCTTGTACCTGTGTGTGCATGTGTGCACATGTTGTTGTGTGCTATGCATATGTGTGTGGATGTACATGTGCATGTGTCCATGTATGCGTATATGTGCATTTTTGTAGGTTTGTATTTTTATGTATGTGCTTGTGTGTGAGTGTGTGGGGGTGTGTGTTCGTGCATGTGTTTGAGCATGTAAGTGTGCACCTACGTATGTAAGTGTGTGCATCTACGTGTGCGTGTGCACACCCGTGCAAGTGTATATGTCTGTGTGTCTAAATGTGCCTATGTGTGTGATTGTTGTGGTGAGTGTGTGTGGCTTTTCATGTGTGTGTGTGTGTGCGTGTGCATGACTACATGTGTGTATGTGTGTGAATGTGCATGTGAGCACATGTGTGAGTTTGTGTGAATGTGTGTGCATGTGCATGTGTGTGATTATAATGTGTGTCTACATGTGTGTGCATGTTTGTGTGTGTGCATGCATGTGTGGTGTTCTTGTGTTAGCTTGTGTGCACGTATATGTGCATGTGTGTGTATGTTTGTGTGCATGCGTGTGTGTGTGTGCACGTGCACGTATGAGAGTGTAAATGTTTGTGCACCTACATTTGTATGTTTGCACGAGTGTGACTGTGTGTGTGTGTATATGCATATGTACATGTGTGATTTTTTGTTCTTTTGAGTATGTGTGTGTGCATGAGTGTGTGTTTGCTTCTAAGAGTATATGTGTGCATGTGTGTACTAGTGTACATATGTGTGCATGTACGTGTGTCTGTGTGCATGTGCACATGTGTTTGTGTATGTACATGTGTGTATGTAGATGTGTGTGTCTGCATAAGTGTGTGTGTGGTTGTGTGTGTTCATGCAAGTGTGGGCATGTGTGTGCATACAAGTGTGTGTGCATTTGCATGAGCATTTGTGTTTGCTCATGTTTGTGTGTTTGTGTGATTACGCGTGTGTGTGTGTGCAATGCATGCATGTGTGTGTGTGTCTACTCACACTCACATGTGTGTCCATGCAATTGTGTGCATGCATGTGTGTCTTCCTGTGTGCATGTGTACTTTTGTTTGTGTTTGCATGTGTGTGGTTGTGCATGTTTGTACTTATGCATGTGTCTATGTTCCTATGTATGATTACGTTTGTGCTTGTGTGTGCATTAATGTGCATTCATTTGTGTCTGTGTGCATATGCTTGTGTGCTTGTGTGCATGTTTGTTCATTGGAGTTGATGTGTGTGGATGTTCATGCATGTGTGCATGTGTCTATTTGTATGTGAGCACATGTCTGTGTGTTGGTGCATGCGTGTGTTTGTTCATGTATGGTGTGTGCATGTGTGCTTGCGTATGTGTGATTGTACATGTGTTTTTGCATCTATGTACACGTGTGTGTGTGTGTGTGTTCACATATGTGCAGGCATGTTTGTATGTGTGTAGGTGCAATATGTATATGTGCTGGTTTGCACGTGTGTTTCAAATTGTGCATGTATGTTTTCTTGTGTACGTGTGCGTCTATCTGTGTGCATGTGTGTTTGTGTTGGTGTATGTTTGTGTGTGTGGGTGTGTGTGTTTACATTCATGTGCATGGGTGTATCTATTTTATGTGCATGTGTTTATGCATGTGTGTGTGTGTGCGAGCATGATTGTAGGTTGTTGTGTGAGTCTGTGTGCATGTATGTGTGTGTGTGCATGCATATGTGCACATTTGTGTGTGAGTGCATGTTTTTTGTTCATGTGTATGCATGCATCTTTGTTTGTGTTCGTGTGTGTCTTCATGTGTGTATGTTTTTGTGCATATATGTGTATCTGTGATTGTATGTTTGTATAAGTGTTTATATATTTGTGTGTGTGTGGGCATGTGATATTATGGGTGTGCTCAAGCGTGTGTGTGTGCATGTATGTGGATGTATGTGTGTGCAACTATATTTGTGTGCTTGCTTGTGTGCATACGTGCATACATGTGTGTGTGTGTTAAGCGTGTGTTCAAATACCTATGTATGTGAGTGTATGGATATGCATGTGCATGCATGGGTACACATGTGTGTGCATGTGCATCCATAAGCATGCATGTGAGTGCATGCACATTCATGTGTGCGAGTGTGTTTGTATGTATGTGTGCATATGCTTTGTGTATGTGGTTGTGCTTAGGAGCAATGGTACTTGAGTGTTTGCCCATGGGCATGTGTGTGCATAGGAGCATTTGAGTATGCATGTTTGCATCTATCCCTATTGATGTGTGTGCATTCTTGTGTCTATACCTATGCAAGCATTTGAGTTTATCTATGTGTGTTTGTGTGTACGTATGTGTATCTTTGTGTATGTGTGTGCATGTGCTAGTGGTGTGAGTGTGTTATTATGGAAATCCATGTTTGTCTTCAAGCATATGTACATGAGCATGTTTGTTTGTGCATAGTTGTATGTGTTTATGTGCATGTGTGCATATGTGTGTGCATGTGTGTGCGTGAGTGTGTGTGCATGCATACAAGTATGTGTTTGTGTGCATGTGTGTGTCTATGTGTGTATGTCTTTTTGTGTGTGCATGCATGTGTTTGTGTGTGTTTGTGCATGTCTATGCTTGGGTGTTTAGGTGTGTTTGTGAGCATACATGTGTGTGACTACGTGCATTTCAACGTGTGTGTGTGCATGTGTGTATGTGAGTGTGGTTCTATGTGCATGCATGGGCATGAGTGTGTGTGGATGTGTATTCATGTTCATGTATGTGTGTCAACATATGTGTTTATCTGTGTGCATGCATGGGTGTGTGTGTGTATATATGTGTGAGTTCTTGTGTATGGGTATGAGCATATGTGTGTGCATATGTGTGTACATTCATGTGTGCATGTGTGTGTACATTCATGTGTGCATGTGTGTTTACATCCATGAGTGCAAGTGCATTTGTGTATGTATGTGCATGTGAATAAGTGTATGCAAGTGCATGTATTTGTGTGCATATTTATGCATGTATGGTTCTTTATGTGGGCATTCACGTGCATGTGTGGGCCTATGTGTGTATGTACGTGCTAATATGTGTTCTTGTGTCTATGTATGTGCATGTGTGTTTGCATATGTATGAGTGAGTTTATGCATGTGTGTGTGTATGTTCATTTGTGTGCATGTGTGCATGCTTGCGCATTAGTATGTGTGTGCACTCATGCATGCCTATGCATATGCATTTATGGGATTGTTTGTGTGTGTGTGTGTGACTATGTGTGTGTGTTTGTGTGTACTAGTGTGTTCCTTTGTGTGTGCATGTGTGTATTTGATCATGTGCATCAATGTTTGTGTGCTAGTGTAGGTATGTGTGTATTTGTTTGTGCATTAGTGAAATATGTGTGAGTGCATGTGCATGTGCATTTCATTATGTGTGTGTATGTATGTGCTTTTGTTCTTATTTGCATGCATATGTGTGTGTATGTTTATGTATGTGTGTCTACATGCATGGGTGTGTATGTTTGGGTGTATGTAGGAGTGCATCTGTGTGCATGTACTTTTTTGTGATTGGGTATGTGTGTCTGCTTGTGTGTACAATTGCATGTATGCATTTGTGCATTCATGTGTTTGTGCTTTTATTTGTTTGTGTGTGGACACTTGTATGTATATGTGTGTATCTTCAAGTGTGCATGAATGTGTGTGCATGTGTGTGTTCACGTGTGTGCATGCTTGTGTGCTAACGCTTGCATATATGTGTGTGTGCATGCATGTATGTGTGTATGCTTGTGCATGTACTTGTGTGTGTGCATATGTCTCTATGCATGTGCACTATGTCTATATGCGTGTGTATATGCTTATGCGATTTTGTGTGCATCTGAGTGTGTTTGTGTGCTTGTGTGAGTGTGTGTGTATTTTTACTTTTGTGTGTATGTATGTGCATGTTTTTGTTTTTTTGTGCATTTGTGTGTACATACACTTATGTGTTAATATGTGCATGTGCACCTATGTGTGTGTTTGTGAATGCATGTGTGCTCGTGTGCATGTGTGTATATATGTATGGGTGCATGTGTTTGTGCTCATGCGTTATTGTATATGTGTGTGTGTGTGCCATTGCGCGTATGTTCTTGGGGATGCGTATCTACATTTTTGTATGCGTGCGTCAATGGGATTGTGTGGGTCTGTGCATGTGTGTTTGTGTGTGTGCACATGTGTGTATAGATATGTGTGCAAATCTATGTGCATATGTGTTCATGTGTGTATGCATATGTGTGCACTTGCATGTCCGTGTGTGAGCAACTACATGTTTGTGTGTGGGTGTGTGTACGTACGTACACGCATGTATGTGTGTGCGCCAGTTGCATATGTGTGTGTGTGTATGTGGGTTCATGTATGAGCGTATGTGCATGTGTTTGTGTGTGTGTGCATGTGGGTGTGCATGCATGCATGTGTGTTTGTGCTTGAGCATGTTCTTATACGTGTGCTTACGAGTATGTGCTTATACATCATGTGCATGTGTGTGTATGTGTGTGTGAGTACATGGGTGTGTGTTTATGTGCATGTGAATGTGCATGTATGTGTTTGTCTTTGTCCACATGTGTGCATATAAGTGCATGCATGTGCATGTGTGTTTATGTATGAGTGCATGTGTATGTGTGCGTAGGCATGCATGTGTGTGTGAGGGGTTGCATAGTGTGTGTAAATGTGCATATGCATTTGTTTCTATGTTTGTGGGCATGTGTGTGTCTGTGCATGCATGTGTGTGTTTGTGTGATCGTGCATACGTGTGTGTGTGTGTGTGTGTGTGTGTGTGCATGTCTATCTTTCTATGTTTGTGTGTCAGCTTGTTTGTGTGTGAGCATGTGATTGGGCATGTCTATGCCTACGTGTGTTTGTGAGCAATTGCATGTGCTTGTGTGTAGATTTCTACTTGTCATCTTGTGCACCCATGTGTGTACGTGAGCATGTGTTCATGTGTGTGTGTATATGTTTTGAGTGTGTGCATGTAGGTATGCATGAGTGTGTATAGGCATTTATCTGTATGTGTGCATGTGTGTGTGTGTGCATTCTTTTGTGCATACTTCTATGTGCATGCACATGTGTGCATGTATGAACTTTTATGTGCTTATGCATATCTATACTTTCGTGTGTGTACTTGTGTGCATGTTTACTCTTATGTGTGTACATGCATTGGTGCATGAGTGTGACATGTGTGTGCAAGTTTGCATTTGTATGTGGGTGGGTGTGTGTGCACATGTGTGTGAGTGTTTTTGTTTGTATGTTTGCTTATTTGTGTGCATGTGTGTGTTTGTGTGTGAGTGTTGCATGCATCCAAGTTTATCTATATGAGTGTGTTTCTGTGTGAGTGTTGCATGCATCCAAGTTTATCTATGTGTGTGTGTGTTGTGTGTGCATGTGTGTGAGTGCATGTAGGTGTGAGTATGCGTGTGGATGTGTGTGCATGTGCATATGTGTGTGGATGTGTGTACAGGTGCATATGTATGTGTCTCTACACATGTGTGTGTGTATGCAGATGCAAATGTGTATGCATGTGTGTTGGTGTGTGTATGCATGTGTGTGAGGGTACATGTGCTTATACCTATGTCTTGGCATGTGTTTGTGTGTGTGCATGTGCTGACACAAGTGTGGGTGCATATGTTCTTGTGTTTGCCTACATAAATGAGTGCATGTGTATGTCTATGAGTATATGTCTATTTTTGTGCATGTGTGTGCACGTGTGTATCTATTTTTTTGTATGTGCTTGTGTGGTTGTTTATGTGCCTACATGTGTGTGTATGTTGGTGCATGCAAGTGTGTGTTGGAGTTTGTTTCTATATGTGCTTATGTTTGTACTTGTCTATCCATTTTTTTTTGTGAGCAAGTGTTTATTGTGTGTGTGAGTATGTGTGTACCTATATGTGTGTGTGCTTTGCAAGTGTGTGGTTGTGCATGTATGTGTGTGTGTGTTTGTGTGTACATGCTTGTGTGTGTGCATAGGTGTGCATGCATTCGTCTAAATGTGTTGTGCATGCATGAGTGCATGACACAATCTATGTGTGTGTATCGGTGTGCATGTGCATATGGGTGTATGTGCATGTGATTATGTTGATATGTGTGTGTGAGTGTTCGTGCTTGTGTGTACACATGTCTGTGTGCGAGCGAATATGTGTGTGCTATGTTTTCATGTGTGCAGGTGTGTTCGTGTGCATGTGCATGCATGTGTATGCACGTGCATATGTGTATGTGTGTGTGTGCATGTGTGCAAGTGTGGTTTTGTGTGTGTATATGTATATGTGTTAGTGCATATACATGTGTGTTCCTCTATGTGTGTGTACTAATGTATGTGGGTGTGCATGTGTGTATGTGTGTCTGTTTATGTATGTGTGCATACAAGTGTATAGGTGTGTGTGAGTGTGTGTAGATGATACCAGTTTGCATTGGTGTGCATGTGCATTTGTGTGTGTGGGGAGAAGTAAGTGTGAATGCAAGTTTTTATGCATGTGTGTGTGCATGCTTGTACACATGTGTGCATGTGTGTGTGTGTGTGTATGTTTATGGGCATGGGCATGTGCACACACATATATGTGCTTTTGTGGATGCACATATATGTGTGTGATCATTGGTGTGGCTGTGTGTAGGTATTTTTGTTTGTGTACATGTGTGTGTGTGTGTGTGTGTGCACATGGGCACATGTGTATCCATATGGGTGCATATGTGTGTTCATTTATGTGTTTGTGTACGTATGTGTGTGATTGTGTATATGTTTTTGTGTGTTTGTGCATGTGTCTATGTGCATGCATATATTCTTGTGTGTGTGTGTGTGTGCATGTTTGTGTGTACTACGCTTACATGCGTATGTGTGTGGATGTGTATTTTTGTGCAAGGGTGTACATGCATGTGTATATGCATGTGCGTTTGAATGTGTATGTGCATTTGTGCTTGTGTGTGTATATGTGTATGTTTTTGAGCATGTGCATGTGTTCCTCTGTGTGTGTGTTTTTGTTGTTGTGTGCATGTTCATGTGTGCATGGAAGTGTATGTGCATGGGTGAGTGTGAGTGCAAGTGTGTGGGTTTGCATGGGTGCATGTACATATGTGTGTGTATCTGTGTGCACGTGTGTGGGGGGTGAGTTTGTATGTGTGTATTTGTGCATGTGTGTTTGTGTACTTATGGACCTGTGTGTGTGTATGTTTTTATATGCATAGGCATATGCACATAAGTTTGTGTTTTTGTGCATACACTTATGTATATGTGTTCATTGGTGTGGATGTGTGTGTGGGTGTTTGGGTATGTGTATGTATGTCTATGCATGCATGCACGGTGTATGCATATGGGTACATATGTGTGTGTTTTTATGTGTTTATGTGCATGTGTGCATGTGCATGCATGTGATTGTGCATGTGTGCCTGCATGTTTGTGCTTATGTGTGTATATGTATGTGCATGTGTGTGTTCGTGGCTTACATATCTTTATGGATACTTACATGTGTGCATGCGTTCGTGTGTATGTATGTGTGGCTATGTGTGGGTGTGGGTGTGTGTGTGCCTATGCATGTGTGTATGTATGCGTGTGTGTGTGTAAGGGTGTCTGCACTCATGTGTAGGTGTGTGTGAGCTCATGTGTGTGCATATTTGTTTGTGTTTTATTTGTATTGGTGAGAACTTTTGTGTGGATTTGTTATTGAATGTGTGTCTGCAAGTGTGTGTATATGTGTATGTGTGTGTGTGTGCATGTGTGTGCTTATGTGCATGCATCTTTGTTCTTTTGTGTGTGTGTGTGTGTGTTTTTGTGGAGTTGTGCATGTGTGTGTTGCTATGCACTAGTAGTTATGTACATGTGTGTGCTGTCGTGTGTGTGAATTTATGCATGCGTGTGTGCATGTGTGTGTGTTTGTGTGAGTTTGTGCATTTGTGTGGGTTTGTGTGCATGAGCAAGTGCATGTGTGTGTATATGTTTTTTTGTGTGTATGGGGGTGTATGTTTGTATGAATTTGTGTGAACACTTGTGTACATGTGTGTGTGTGAGTGCATATGCACGAGCTTACATTTGTGTGTGTGGATACAAGTGCATGTATTTTTTAGCATGTATATAATGATCTTATGCATGTGCATTTATGTGTGTGTGCGCATGTGCATGGGCATGCATGTGTGCATGTGTGTCTTCGTGTATCAGTTTGCATTTGTGCATGTGTTTGTGTTCAAGTGCAATCATGTGCGTTTGTGTGTGTGTGTTTTTGTACATGTGCATGCGAGCATGTATGTGTGCATGTGTTTGTGCATGTGTATGGGTGTGTGTGTGTGTGCATATGTTTATTCTTGTGTGTGTGCTCATGCATCTTTGTATATTTGTGTGAGTTTGCATGCGTGTGAGTGTGTGTGTGTGTGTGTACATTTTCCCACTTGCATTGTTTTGTGCATATGTGGGTTCTTGTGGGTGTATGTGCTTGTGCATGTTTGTGAATATGTAATTATTTGTGTGCATGTACATGTGTTTAGGCATGTGCATACGAGTGTGAATGAGTGCATGTGCATGTGTTTGTGCAAGTGTGCATGAGTTTGTTCATCCATGGGGTATGTGGGTGCATTTGTGCATATATATGTGTGTGTGCATGTGTGCTTGTTTTCTTTTGTGCATTGGCATGTGTTTGCATTTATGTGTGAGTTTATATATAAATTTGCTTATTTGCATGCATGCTTGTGAGTGAGTGTGTGTGTGTGTGTGCATGTGTTTGTCTGTCTATGTGTAAGCATGCATAAGTATATTGAGTGTGCAAGTCTATCTTCATATGTGTCTACATGCATGTCTATGCAAGTGTGTGTCTATCTTTATGAGTGTCTATGTGTGCATGTGTGTGAACATGTGTTTGCATTTGTGTGTTTGGGTTCATGTTTATATTTTTGTATGCATATATTTATGTGTGTATATTAATATGTAGACATGTGTGTTTTTTTGCATGCATGTGTGCATGTGTGTTTGTGTATTCATGTGTGAGTTTGTGCAATTATGAGTGTGTGTGAGTGCATGCATTTGTGGATGTATGCATGTGTATGTGTGCATGTCTGTGCTTATGTGTGTGTCCATTGGGTTTGTGTGGGTGTGCATGCATGTGTGTATAATTGTGTATGCATGTGTTTATGAGTATGTGCATGAGAATCTATTTAGACGTGTGTGTGCATTTACATGTGTATGTATGGGCACAAGTTTGTGTGCATTTGTGTCTATGTTTATGCACATATGTATGTGTGAGTGTGTTCTCATGCATGTGCATGTGTGTGCACATGCAAGTGCGACAGGGTACATATGCATGTGTGTGCACATGCGAGTGCGACAGGGTACATATGCATGTGTGTGCACATGCGAGTGCGACAGGGTACATATGCATGTGTGTATGTCAGTGTGTGTGTGTGTAGGTGCATTTGCATGTCGATGTGTGTATGCATGTCTGTTTTAGTGTCAATGCTAGTGGGCCTGTGTGCATGCATGTTTGTGTGTGTTCATATGTGTGTGTGTATTCATTCTTGCATGCGTATGTTTTTATGTGTATAAGTGAGGGCATGTTGTGCACGTGTCTATGTGTCCATGTGTGTGTGTGTGTGCATGTATGTGTTTCTACATGTATGTGTGTTGTGCATTTATGTCAGTGATTGTATTTACATGCAAGCATATGTGTGTTTTTTAGCTTGCATCTATGTGTGTATGTGCACAAGTTTGGATATTGTGTTTGCATGTGTTTGCCTATGTTTGTGTTAGTGTATTCTTGCATGTGTGTGTGCATGCATGCACATGAGTATGCATACATGTGTGCATGTGTGTGCACGAGTGTGTGTGTGTGTGTGTGTGCATGTTTATGTGTCTCTGTGTATATGTGTGTATGTGCATATTCTTGTGTGTTTATTTGTGTGTATGTGTGTATTTTTATTCGTGTGCATGTATGTGTCCATGTGCATGTCTCTGTGTGTGTGTGTACGTGCAAGTGTTTTTGTGCATATGAGTGCTTGGCTATAATTATGTGTACGTGCATTTGTGCATGTGTATGTATTGTGTGTGTGCATGTATGCATGTTTGTATGTGTATATGTGCATATGTGTTTGTCTATGTGTGGGCAAAGTGTGCATGGGTGTGTGTGCATGTGTGTGTACATGTGTGTATTTTTTGTACATATGTGTGTGTATGTATGCATGGGTGTGTGTGAGTGTGGGAGTGTGCGTATGTGCATGTGTCTTATTAAATGTCTATTTATATCTGACTGTTCATGTGTGTATCTGCATGTATGTGTATGTCTGTGTGTGTGTGTATGTGTGTGAGTGAATGTTTGTGTGTGTGTGTGTGGACATGTGCATGTGTCTTTATGTTTATGTACATGTGTCTATGTGTGTGTTTGAGTAAATATTTATATGTATTTATATGTGGCTATGTGTTCATGGATGTGTTTGTGTGCATTTGCATGTGCATACATGTGCATGGATGTGCATGTGTACATGAACAATCAAGTGCTTACGTGTGCATGTGTGTTTGTGTCTGTGTGCATGTGTTTGTGTGGTTATGTGAATGTGCATGTGTTTGTGTGTGTGATTTTATGTGCATGTGTGTGTGTGTTTCAATGCATGGGCATGTGTGTGTGCTTATGTGCATATGCATGTGTGCATGTGCATGTGTATGAGAGCTTGTTTTATTGCATATATGTATGCATTTGTATAAGTGTGTACGTGTGTGAATGCATGTGCATGTGTAAGAGGATGTATTTGTCTGTGTGTACGTCAATGTCTATGGGTGCTTTTTTTTGTCAATGTTTGTGTGTGTGTGCATTTGTGTATGTGTGCATGTCTATATGCACATGCACATGTGTGTACAAGCATGTGTGTGAGTGTGTGAGTGGATGTATGTACTCGTGCGTATGTGTGCTTGTGTGTGAGCATGAGTGCCTCTGGATTTGCATTTGTATGCATGTGTGTACATGTGAGTGTGCACTCATGTGTGCATGCTTACATATGTATAGGTTTGTAAGCACACCTACGTCTGCATGTGTGTGGACATGCATGAGTGCCCTATTTATGTGTGTTTGTAGACATACACATGCGGGGGCATGTTTGTTTTTATACATGTGTATGCGTGTGATTGTGCATGTACTTATGAGCAAGTGTAGGTGCGTGTTTGTGCATTGGGTGCACATGTATGTGAAAGTGTGTGTACATGTCTGCATGTTTGCATCCATGTTTGTTTGTTTCTATATGATTGTGTGCATATGTGCATCCATGTTTGTTTGTTTCTATATGATTGTGTGCATGTGTGAGTGTATATGTGCATGATTACATTCGTGTGTATGCACGTGTGTATGGACGCGCGCGTGTGTGTGTGTGTGCTTTTTTTGTGTATGCAAGTGTGCGTAGTTATATGTGTGTGTGTGTATGTGTGCTTGTATGTGTGTGGGTGCAAGCATATGTTCTTGTGTGTCTGATATCTTGTATGTGTGTCCAAGTGTGTTTGTGCATCAATGTGCCTATGCATGTTCATTTGTGCATCTAAGTGTGAGTGTGCGTATGTTTGTGTGAATGTCTATATGCAAGTTAGTGGATGACCAGGTGTGTATATGTGCACATGTGTGCATGTGGGTATGTGTGTGTGTGTGTGTATGTGTTCAAGCATATTTGTGTGCTTATGTGAATGTTTGGAAGAGTATGCTGATGTGTTTGTGAATGACTTCCTATGTGTGTATGTGTGCATGTGTATTGTTGTTGTTAACATCCATTTGAGTGCTCATGTGTGTGTCTGTGTGTCTATATGCATGTGAATGTTTGCATGCATGTTTATGTATATGTGTATGTGTGGGTATACATGTGTGTAATTTTGTGCCTATGTGCATGTTTATGTATGTATAGGGGTGTGTGTCTGTGCATGTATGTGTGTGCATATGTGTGTTTCCCTACAAACGTGTGTTTGCTTAAAAACGTGTGTTTGTCTGTGGGTGTGTGTAGGCATATTTCTTTTGTGCATGGGTTTTCATACATTTCTATGTGTTAATGAGTGTTGGTGTGTGTAGGTGCTATCTATCTGTGGGTGTGTGTATTCATTTGTGTTTGTTTGTGTGTGCATATATGTGTGATTATGCCTATATGTTTGTGTGAGTGTGCATGCATGTGTGTGCATATGCATGTATTTATATGTGAGTGTACTTGTGTGTGTACATGTTAGTGTGTGCGTGGATGTGTGTTTGTGCATGCATGTGTGTGTGTACGTGTGTGCTACTGCATATGTGTCTATGTGAGTGTGTACATGTGCATGTCCATTCGTGTGTACACATGTCTATATATGTGTGTAGGTGCATATGAATGTGCGTGTGTGTAAATGTGCATGTGTCTTGGCACGTACATGTGTGTGTGCATGCATGTGTGCATAAGACGACATGTGTGTGTGTGTGGTTGTGCATGTCTGTGTGTTTAAATGTGCGTGTGTGCTTACGTATGTTTGTCTGTAGATAGGCACATGTGTGAATGTGTGTGTATGTTACACCCTTGTGTTTGATGAGACAAACATAAATGTTTATATCTCATATGGGCTTGTTTTTAGTGAAATTTTTAATTTCAATTAAGTCAAGCTATGAACTTTAAATGTCTAATATAGTGGTCTTCAAGTCTCTTGAAGTCATGGCAAGCATCAAGGAAATTGAAGACATGCACTAAAATTTTTATACTTAAATTTCTCTTTATTTTTCTTAAATTTGACATATCCAAATTTTGAGATGATGTGTCACACTACTAGTATTAATATTTGAAAATGTTATAAATTTAATAATTGTTGAAATTTGATTTTGGGCCAAGAATTATTGATGAAAAGTATAGACATTGGTATTTGATTTTTTAAAATTATTTTGAAATTATTTTTCATGAATTACTTTTCCTAGTCATTTAGAAAACTTGTAACACTATCATAATATAAAATTATTTTACACTTATATTAAAACTTTTGGCACAAAAATTCTCACAAAACACTATAAAACAAGTTTAGCCAGAAATGGTAGATGGGCAAGTGCAATCCGACGGTTGAAATTAATCAATGTAAAATGCGGGAAGCAAATGACAAGTAGGAGAATCGAACCTGAGTAGAACTACATGACGCCCAGATCAATGCCGCCTAGATCCAATAGCCAGGATTGATCTCGAACGGTAAAATCAGGATTCAATCAGAAATGACCATTTTAGGCTCCAAATCGATTAGTGACTATTTTCTGTCCGTTACCCAAATGGCTAGTTCATTTTAGAGTTGTTTAGAGTGGATTTAGAGCTTAACTTTAGCTCTAAAATAGGGAAGGATGAAGAACTCCTAGAGGTTATAATTGCAAAGTTTTCAAAGCTTTCAAATCATAATTTCGAGCAATTTCAAGTGCATAAGTTGCTTCCAAAATTCACAAAGTCAAAGTTGTAAAAAGGAACCCGAAATTAGAGGTTTTTTCTTTAACTATTTTTAATTTTTATTCCTTCCTCTTTTCAATTTTTCAGTGTGCCTCCTACTTCTTTAAATTGTTTTAAGTTTATACTTTGTTGCCATTTTTTTATTTGTGTATTTGGGTAAAGGCATCTCGATAATTATGCAAAAGCCTGGGGTTTGAGTTGGCTCAAGTGATCGTAGATAAAATCCCAAGTAGATTTGAGGTGAGACGTATGAAAAACCTCGCTTGTAATTTGGTGATTTTAGTGGCTTTTTTCCCAACACTGGTTGGGGGTGGATGTAGGCTTGATTTGAGTCAAACCAACTTAAAAATCTTTCTTGTACTATTTTACTTTTCTATCTTGTTCTTGCTTAAAAGATTTAAGTTTTAATTGAAACCAAAAATTGAAAGAAAATCTCAAAACTTTATTTACCATAACTCACCCCCTCTTGTGGGTTTTCTTTGAGCATAAAGAACTTCAATTGGTATCAGAGTGAGGAATCCCAAATTACATGAGTAACATCACGTGTTCGCTTGTGCTAAGAGAAGGTTTTCTCATATTCTTTGTGGTTTTGAGATTTTTTGTTTTATGGCTTCTTCTTTGGTTGATATGAGTGTAACTTTGTGTGAAGAATTTTCTTCAAATCGGCCTGCCTTATTTAAAGGAGAATTTTACTTTTATTGGGAAACTCGTTTTAGAATTTTTATTCATTCTATCGATTTAGAATTATGGGAAGTTATGACTAAGCCTTGTGAACTTCCTAGAAATTCTTCTACTAATGAAGTTACGCCCTTTAGTGAGCTTAATGTTGAGCACAAAAAATTGGCTCAATTGAATGCTAGGGCTTTGAACTATGTTCATTGTGGAATTTCTCCTAGTGGATTTACACAAATTATAAATTTTCATGTGGCATTTGAGGTGTGAAAAAAACTCGAAGTAACTTATGAGGGCACCTCACAAATGAAAGAGACAAAGATCAACATCCTCACCCATGACAGTGAACTTTTTAGAATAAATCTTGATGAAAGTATTAAAAGTATGTCTTTAAGATTTAATGACATTACAAATGGCCTGGCAAATCTTGGGAGGGAATTCTAAAAAGGTGACCTTGTGAGAAAAAGTTTGAGAATCCTTCCAAAGGAAAATGATCCCCTTGCAATGACTATTAAAGCAGCTAAAGATATCAATAAACATTCATTGGATGAACTCCTTGGGGAACTTCTCACTGCGAAAATAGAGATGTCAAGGAGACTTATGGAAGAGGATTCTATACTAAAGAATGAAAGGAAGAAGGAAGAACCCTTGGCCTTCAAAGCCACGAAATGTGATTCGGATTCCACTTCCACCTTCTTCCACGGATTTGGAAGATGAGGCAATGTTTCACGTTAATGGTAGCAAAAAATTTGGCAAAATGTTTTCTTAATAGGAATGGAAGAAGAAGAACAATAAAGAGAGGAAGAGGCCACAACTAGCTTTGAGTGTGGTCAAACTAGTCATATTAAATCAGAATATGCAAAACTCAAGGACAAGCATAAGAAGGAGGAAAAGAAGAAGAAGAAGATGAGCTTAAAGAAAAAGAAAGCTTTCAAAGATACATGGAGTGGTTTCAAAGAATCACATGTTTCAAGCTCAAGTAGAGGAGAAGAGATGATTTGTTTTATGGCAAATGAGGCATCTTCAATATCTTCAAGTGAAGAAGAAGAAGAAGAAAATGAGGTAAGGTCTTGGACAAGTGATATTCTTGAAAGTAATTATATTAAAGTTATGAATGTATTGACTTCTTTAATGACTGCTCATAAAAAGTAAAAAAGGCTTATATAGAAAAAGTTGAATTACTTTATTTTGTTATGAAAGAAGTTGAAAAGAAAAATATAAAAAATCAACATATATGTGACGAAAAGGCTTCCCTTATCATTGAGAATACTTCTTTAAAGCTTGATAATTTCTCTTGGAAACAAAAACTATAATTTTTTGAGAATGTTAGAGTAAGAAAAACTTCACATACTTCTTATGCTTCAAATGCTTATTGTTCTTGACATGTCTTCAATTTTGAAAAACCTAAATACATATGCATGCCTAGGCCATCAAATATTGTTTGTTTATATTGTTGTAAACCTGGACATAATATGAAAGATTGCTTCTTTAGAAGAAATATATATGCACAAATACAAAAACAAAATTTTAGATGGATTGTTAAGAATGACAACATGCAAGCTCCATTTAATGCTCAACCTAAGCTTACTTTGGTTCTTAAGAGTAAAACTTAGAAGATTAGAAGACAATATCTCCAAAATATTTAGAGACATTTTAGGATATGTCTAAGACATTTAGAAAACTCAAATTGATGATTTCATTTAGTGGTATGCTTTTAATGAAGATTTTACACCTTATATAGTCAAAACAAAGAAGAAATTCAAAATCTACATCTTGGGTATTGGATAGTGGATGTTCAAGACACATGACTAGAGGCAAAAGTAAGTTCAAATCATTGAGATTAGGTCCAAATAGGAAGGTGACTCTAGGAGACGACACAAAGAAAACAATCATTGGAATTGGAGATGTAGGTACGACAAACTTTACCCTATCAAATTTATTTTTAGTAGACGGTTTAGAATTTAATTTGATTAGTATTAGTGAACTTTGTGGTAATGGCTTTGATGTTGTTTTTGATACAAAATCTTGCAAAATCATGAAAGATAATCTTAAATTACTTGTAGGAAAAAGAAAATGTGATAACTATGTAATTAGTTTTGAACAATTAGAAGCTAGTGGTTTGGAATGCCTAGTGACCCAATCTAATAAGAATTTGCTATGGCTTAGAAGATTAGGCCATGTAGGATACTCCATCTTGAAGAAGATTACAAAGTTAGATGCAGTTAGAGGCCTTCCCAAATCAAGTAAATCAAGTTGAGAGTTGTGCGATTCTTGTCAAAAAGGGAAACAAGTCAAATCCTCTTTCAAATCTTGAAATGAATTAACAACTAGTAGACCTTTAGAAAAAAAATTATTTAGATCTTTTTGGTCCAATACAACCTTTGAGTTTAAGAGGAAAACAATATAGATTTGTGATAGTTGATGATTTTTCTAGGTATACTTGGGTGATTTTTCTTAGACATAAACATGAAACATTTATGAATTTTGAAGACTTGATTAGAGAGTTAGAAAGACAACAGTCTAAAATTAATTTGTATGCAAAGTGATAATGGGAGTGAGTTTAAGAATGGATATTTTAGTGAGTTTTGTAAAACAAAAGGAATCAAACACCAATTCATATGCCCATACACACCACAACAAAATGGTGTTGTAGAAATGAAGAATAGAACTTTAGTTGAGATGGGTAGAATCATGCTAACTGAATATAGCTTACCCAAATATTTTTGGGATGAAGCTATTAGCATAGCATGTTACATTATAAATAGGGTTTACTTGAGACCAAAGTTGAAGAAAACCTTTAATGAATTGCTTAGGAAGAAAAAATCAGACCTTAGTTATTTTCATGTTTTTTGTTGCAAGTGCACTATTCTTAAGAATGAGAGAGCAACTTGAGAAAAGTTTGATGAGAAAGCAAGTGTAGGAACTTTACAGGGTATTCATTAATTTGAAAAGCATATAAAGTCTTTAATCTAGAATCTTATAAGATAGAGAAAATAATATATATTGTGTTTGATGAGACTATTCAACTAGTTAGTGAGAAGCATATAGAAGATGAAATAAAATTAGTAAAGAACTTAGATTTGAATAAGAATGAAGAAAAAATAAAAAATCTAGAAGTATAAAAAGAAAGCAATTTACCTAAAGGATGGAAATTTGTAGCCTCACATCCAAAGGATTTGATCATAAGAGATGTGAACCAATTAGTGAAGATAGAGCCTCAATTAGAGATATAGATCATAGTGTCTTTGTGTCACTTTTTGAACCCAGTTCCATAGAAGAAGCCCTTGGATGATTATTGGGTTCAAGCCATGAATGAAGAGTTAGACCAATTTGAAAGAAATCACGTTTGGGAGTTAGTACCAAGACCTAGTGATCAACAAGTCATCGGTACTAGATGGGTCTATAAAAATAAATTAAATGAAAATAGTGTAATAATTAGGAATAAGGCTAGCCTTGTTACTAAGGGATATAGTCAAATAGAAGGTATTGATTTTGAGGATTCATTTGCACCAGTAGCTAAGTTAGAAGCAATTAGATTCCTTCTAGCATATTCATCTGATAAGAATTTTAGATTGTTTCAAATGGATGCAAAATGTGCTTTCTTAAATGGAATAATAGAAGAGGATGCCTTTGTAGGACAACCCCCATGTTTTGAAGATCATGCACAAGATAATTATGTCTACAAGCTTAAGAAAGCTCTTTATGGCCTTAAGCAAGCTCCACGTACATGGTACCATAGGTTGAGTAATTATCTAGTAGAAAGTGGCTTTAGAAAGGGAACATCAGATACTACATTATTTCTAAAGTCATTAGGAGATGATTTATTAACTGTTCAGATTTATGTTGATGATATTATTTTTGGTAGTACAAAAGAAGAAATGTGTAGAGAATTTGGAGATCTTACGACTAAGGAATTTGAAATGAGCATGATGGGTGAGCTAACCTTTTTCTTAGGATTGCAAATAAGACAACTAAAAGATAGAATTTTTATTTCTCAAGCAAAATATTTTAAAGAAATGTTTAAAAAATATGGCCATGAAAATATGAAACTTAGGAAAGTTCCCATAAACCAATCTATTCACTTAGACCTATATGAACAAGGGAAAACAATAGACCATAAACTTTATAGAGGACTTATAGGATCTTTATTATACCTTACAACTAGTAGACCCAACATTCTATTTAGTGTTGGATTATGTGTTAGGTTCCAAGCAAACCTAAAGAAAAGTCACTTGAAAACTATTAAAGCAATCTTCAAATATTTGAAAGGAACTAACTCTAGGATTATGGTATCCTAGAAATGACCTTTCTTATGAACTCATTGGCTATATAGATTTAGATTTTGGAGAATCTAGAGTGGTTAGGAAGAGCACATCAGGGACATGTCAATTCTTAGGACATTGTCTTGTTTCATGGTCAAGCAAAAAATAAAATTGTATAGCCTTGTCAACAACTGAAGCCAAATATGTTGCAGCTGGTTGTGTTGCTCAAGTACAATGGTTAAGACAACAACTTCAAGACTATGGTTTAGAAGTCACACATATACTTATTAGAATTGATAACACTAGTGCATTAGCATTAGCCAAGAATCAAGTTCAACATTCTAAGACTAAGCACAAAAATGTTAGATATCACTTTATCTGAGACAAAGTGGCCAAAAGATTAATAGAATTAAAGTTTGTTCCATTATGCTTGAATTGGCTGACATTTTTACCAAACCTTTACCATCGGATCAATTTCAAACATTGAGAGAACAATTAGGAATTTTAGACATTGCTTAGGGTTCACTCCCTTTTGATGGTGTCAAAGGGGGAGAATAGTTAGGAGTTAGGGAGAGCATCAAGATAAGGGGAGCATGTTAATTCTTAATTTCCTCCTTAAAAACTTATTTCTTTTTTCTTTGTCACATTTTTGTATTTAAAACATTTATGTCTTGTCATCATCAAAAGGGGGAGATTGTTACACACTTGTGTTTGATGAGTCAAGCATAAATGTTTATATCTCATATGGGCTTATTTTTAGTGAAATTATTAATATTCAATTAAGTCAAGCTATGAACTTTAAATGTCTAAAATATTGGTCTTCAAGGCTCTTGGAGTCATGGCAAGCTTTAAGGAAATTGATGACATACACTAAAATTTTTATACTTAAATTTCTCTTTATTTTGTTTGAATTTGATATGTACAAATTTTGAGATGATGTGGCACACTAGTAGTGTTAATATTTGAAAATGTTATAAAATTTAATAATTATTGAATTTTGATTTTTGGGTCAATCATTATTGATGAAAAGTATAGACATTGGTATTTGATTTTTTAAAAATATTTGGGAATTATTTTTCATGAATTTCTTTTCATAGTCATTTAGGACACTTGTAAAACTATCATAATATAAAATTATTTTGGTATACTTATATTAAAAATTTTGGCACAAAAAGTCTCACAAAACATTATAAAACAACTTTAGTCTCGGGATTTTTCACTGAAGCATTGGACGGGTCGACCCGACCCGACCATTGGCCTGTCCAGGCATTTAGGAATTTAAAAAAAAATAATGGCTGGATTGACCTAGAAGGGGCGAGTGTAGCCCAAAGGTGAAGGAAGAACTCTATAGGGAATGCTGAACGGAATTGGGCAAAATCAACCTGTAGGGAAAGCTGAACAGAACTGTGCGAGATCAAGTCAACCAGGACAAGTGATGAAATCTTTGTCAAGGAAGGGGGAGCCAACCCCAAATGGCTCGAGAGACATACGAACTGAATTCCTTATAGAGAGCAATGGCAAAGTTATTTGGGTAATGTGGGACTAAAGTCTAATCTGATTGTTAATGATGGTAGACAGGCAAGCGCAATCCAATGATTGAAATTAATCAATGAAAAATATAGGAAGAAAATGACAAGTAGGAGAATCAAACTTGAGTAGATCTGCATGAAGCCCAGATCTTGGCTGCCTAGATCCAATGGCCAGGATTGATGGGGAACGGTAAAATTGAGATCAATCAGAAACGTCCATTTTAGGCGTTAAATTGAACAGTGACTACTTTTCGTCCGTTACCCAAATGGCTAATTCATTTTAGAGCCTTTTAGAGTGGATTTAGAGCTTAAATTGAGCTCTATAAAAAAGGAAGGATGAAGAACTCCTACAGGCATAATTGCTAAGTTCTCAAAGTTTTCAAATCACAATTACGAGCAATTTCAAGTGCATACGGTGCTTCAAAAATTCACAAAGTCAAAGTTACAAGAAGGAACCCAAAATTGGAGATTTTTGTTTCGACTATTTTTAATTTTTATTCCTCCCTCTTTTTGATTTTTGAGTGTGCCTCATACTTTAAATTGTTTTAAGTTTATACTTTGTTGCCATTTTTGTATTTGTTTCTTTGGATAAGGGCATCCCGACAATTGTGCAAAAGCATGGGGTTTGAGTTGAGCCTGAAAAAAACTCAAGTAGCTTCGAGATTAGTCGTAGGTAAAATCCCAAGTAGGTCTTAGGTGAGCCATACAAAAAAACCTCGCTTGTAATTTTGTGATTTTAGTGACTTTTGTCCCCACACTGGTTAAGGGTGGATGTAGGCTCGATTTTGAGTCGAACCATCTTAAAAGTCTTTGGTGTACTTTTTACTTCTCTTTCTTGTTCATACTTAAAAGATTTAAGTTCTACTTTAAACCAAAAATTGAAAGAAAATCTCAAAACTTTATTTACCACAATTCACCCCCACTTGTGAGTTAACTTTAAGCACAAAAACTTCAGTGTGTGAGCATGTGTGTGCATGTGTGTGTGTATGTATTTGTGCATGTGTGTATGCAGATGGATGCATTAGTGTGTGCGGATGTTCATGTTTATGTGTGTGTGTGCATACATGTTTGTGTGTGGATGTGTATGTACATATGTATATGTGTGTGAGTGTGTGTATGTATGCATGTGCACGTGTGTGTTAGAGTGACTACATGCATCTATGTATTTTCAAGTCTGTGTGTGTGCATGCACCTACATGTGTGTTTGTATGCATGCACATGTGTGTGAACGCGTGTCTTTGTGACCATGCATGTGTATGTGGGTGTCTATGCATGCTTATCCTTATATATGTGTGTGTGTGTGTGCATGTTTGTCAGTGTGCATGAGTGTGCGAGTGTGTGTACGTTTGTGTGTGTTCATGTGTGTGTAGGTCCATGAGCATTTTTGGGTGCAAGCTTATGAGGATTTGTGTGTGCATATGTGTTCATACACACACATGTGCATGAATGTGTGTGTGCTTGTGCATGCTTGTGCATACAAATTATGTGCATGTGCTTGTGTATGTGTTCATGTGTTTGTATGTATGCATGCTTGATTGTGGATGAATGTGTATGCATGTGTTCTTGTTTGTATGTGTGTGTGTGTATGTGCACCCACATGCACGTGTGTTCATGTGTGTGTGCGAGGGTGGGTGCATGCATTTTTTTGTGCTATGCAAGTGTGTCACCATGTCTACACATGCATGTTTGTGTGTGGTTTGTATACATGTTTAAGCAAGTGTGTGTGTGTCTTGATCTGTGTATTTTGGCATGCATGTCTATCTCAGTGTGTGTGTAATTATGTGAGCGTGTATGTGTGCATGCATGGGTGTTTGTGCTTCTTTTTGTGTGTTGTGTGAGTGTGTGCATGTTTGTATGAGTACACTTGTGCTTGTACATGTGTGTGGATGCACTCGTGTGTGTACATGTGGGCACGTGTTCATATGGATGCACTGTGCTTGTGTTCACGTGTGTATTCCTGTGAGAGCATATGTTTCTCTGTGTGTGTGTGTGTGTTGGTGTATGAGTGTGTGGTTTTATGTGTGCATCCATTTATGTGCATGTGGGCATGTGTGAGTGTTTATGGGTTTGAATTTTGTTTGCATATGCATGTGCCTTTGTGCATGTGTGTGTGCATGTGTTTCATGTGTGTGTGTGTGCATGGGTGTCTATTTGCATGTGTGTGCATGTGTGCATGCTTTTATAAGTGTGGGTGTGTGTGTGTATATTTTTGCGCATTCCTTTGTGTGTTTGTGTGCTTGTGTGTGTGCATGGGTGCACGCATGTGTGCATGTGTAGCTATGTGTGATGGTTTATTGTGTACATGTGCATGTGTGTAATGTGTGTGTACATGTATACATGTGCGTGTGTGTGTGCATGTGTCCATTTGTCTGTGTATTAGTATGTGTGTGTGAATGTTTATGTGTGTTGTGCATGAATGCATGTGCATGTGTGTGTATGTACACATGTGCATGTGTAAGCATGTGTGTGCTTTTGTGCATGTGTGCTCGTGTGTGTCTTTGCATGTGTGTGCCATTGCATGTGTATGTGTTTTTCTATGTGTGTGTGTGTGTGTGCTTATGCTTGTGTGTGTGTATGTGTAATATTGTGCATGCATGCTTGTCTATGTGTGTGTGTGTTTGCAAGCATACACATGTGTGCATGCATGTGTATGTATGTGTGTGTATGTATGTTCAATTACATGTGTGTGCATGTCTATGTGTGTGTAAGCATGTGTGTTTATATGGGGGGTGTATTATGGTACATGTGTGTGTATGCACACCTAATGTTCATATAAGTTTGTGCATGTGCATGTGCACACATGCATGAGTGTGTGTTTGTGTGTGGGGGTGTGTCTAGATGTTTATGTGCGTGAACATTTTTATGTGTGCATTAGTGTGTTAATGCATTTGTGTGTGCATGCAGACTCATGTGTGTGAGGGTGTGTATGTGTTTTTATGTTTGTGTTTGCATATGCATATACACCTACATGAGTTTGTGGATTTGTGTGTGTGTGTGTGTGTGCATACATGTGTGTTTGTATGTATGTGCTTGCATGTGTACAAGTGTGTGTGTGTGTTCTTGTATGTATGTGTGGATGTTAAAGCTTACACATGTGTGTATGGGATCATGTGTGTGTGTTTCAAAACATGTATGCATATGTTTTTGTATGTGCACATGTGTGTTCACACACTTGGGTTTGCATCTTTGTGCATGTGTGTGCGAGTTTTTGTCCATGTGAGTGTCTTTGGATAGGTGAATATGCATGTGCATGTGTGTGCTTATGAAAATATGTGGGTGCATATGTGTGTGCATGTGGATATGTGTATGTGTGCATGTGTTTGTATGCATGGGCATATGTGTGTCAATTTGTGCTTATGTATATGAATGTGTGTTTATGTATGGGTATGTTTGTGTATGTGTGTGCAAGCATGTGTTGCAAGTGTTTGTCTAGGCATCTAGCTGTATACCTACATGTGTACATTTTTGTTTGCATTCCTATTTGGGTGTCTGCACGAGTGTGTATCGGTGTATGCATATGTGAATACAGTTGCATGCACGTGTGTGTGTGTGTGCATGCATATGCATGTCTGTGTGTGGGCATGTTTGTGTAAGTCTTTTTGTGTGTTTGGGTGTCTATCTACATGTGTGTGCATGTGTCTATGACTTTATGTGTGTATATGTGTTTGTGTTGCATGTGTGAGAATTTCTCTTTTAGCATGTGAGTGTTTGTGTGTTAGTGGGTGCATTCACATATGTGTGTGCATGCATCTTAGTGTTTTTTCATGTGTGCAACTGTATCCACATGTGTGTGTTCATGCATGCGTGGGTGCATGTATGTGGGTGCATGGGCATGTGACATTGCTTATGAGTGTGTATGCTTGTGTGCGTGCGAGTGTGTATGTGTGCTTGTGCATGCTAGTTTGTGTATTTGCATGTGGGTTTGTGTATGTGCATGTTGTCGTGTATGCATGTGCAAGTGTGTGTGTGTATGTGTGCCAATACATCTACATACATGTGTGTGTGCTTATTCATTTGAGTGTATGCTAGTGCTGTGAGTATGTCCATGTGCATATGCATCTGTGTGTGTGTGTGGGTGTGTGCATGTGCATGTGTGTGTGCACCATTATGAGTTTGTGCATTTTTGTTGATGTCAGTGTGTGTGTGTATGCATTTGTTTGTGTGCATGTATGTTTGTATGTGAGCATGTATATTTGCATGTTTATGCCTATGGATGTGCATGTGCACTTGTGTTTGTGCACGCGTGTGTGTGTATGCATGCATGCGTGTGTGCAACTCTATGTGTGTGTAGTATGCATGTGTGTGTGTGCATGTGTTTTTGTGCATTCGTGTGTTTGCATGCATGTGTGTGTGGTTTTGCACATGTGTGCATGTGTGCATGTGTGCATGTACATGTATGTGTGTGTGAGTGTGTGTGCATATCTATGCTTGTATGTGCATTAGCACATTTATATGTCTACATGTTAGTGTGTGTATGCCCATATGTGTGAGTGTACGTGTGCACATACCTATTTGAGCATGTGTGCATGTGCATGCATGTATGTTTGCATGTGTGTGCATGTGTGTGTATGTGTGTGTATGTGTGTTTGTGTCCTTGTGTTCATGTCTATATAATAATGTGTGCATTTTCATTTGGATGTGCATATGTGTGTGAGTGTCTTTGTGTGTTTTGTTCATGTGTGGATGTGTAAATGCATGTGTATGTGTACATGTATGTTTGTGTGTGTGTGTTTGTCCATGTGTTTGTGTGTGTGAGTGTGTTGGTTCACGTGTATGAGAATGTGTGTGTGCATCAATGTAATTGTGTGCATACAAGTGTGCATGTGTGCATGTGTGCATGTGTGTGTGTGTGTGAATGTGAGCATGTATGGTTGAGCATGTGTATGTGTGTGCATGTGGGTATCAATGTGTGTGAGTGCGTGTGTGTATGTGTCTGTGTGCATGTGTGCGCATATGTGTGTATGTTTGATTGCATGTGTAAGCATATGTGTGCATGTGCATGTGTATGGCAATAGTTGTGTGCATGTGTGAGTGCATGCATAGATGAGTATGTTTTTGTGTGTATTTGTGTTAGTGCATTTGGGTGTATGCATATGTGTGCGTATGTCTATGCATGTGTGTGTATGTGTGCATGTGTGTGTGAGTATTTGTGTGTACTTTTGCATGTGTATGTGCATGTGCAGGTGTATGTACATGTGTTTGTGAGCATGAGTATACTTATGTGAGTGTGCATGTGTATGTGTGTGCTTACAAGTGTGTGTATGGTTGCATGTTTCCAAGTGCGTTCATGTGTTTAGGTGGGCATATGTATATGGGTGTGCATGGGTATGTGTGTGCATGTGTGTGTGTGTGTGGTTGCATTCATGTATGCCTATGTGCATGTGTTCATGTGCATGTATGTGTGCATGTGTGTGTGTGTAAGTGTGTGTGGGTTCCTATGTGTGCGTGTGTGCATGCATGTGTCTGTGTGTGTCAGTGTGTTTGTGCATGTGTATGTGTGGGGGGTATATTTGTGCATGCATATGAATATGTGCATGTGTGCATACCTGCGTGTGTGTACTATGCATGCTTATGTTCATGTTTGTGGGTGTGTGTGTGCATGTGCCTATCTATATGCATGTGTGTGTGGGTGTGTATGCTTATATGTTTTTTGCATGTGTGTGTGCACATGTGCATGCATGTTCTTTTGTCTTTGTGTATGCACATGTGTATAGGTGCATTGTGAGTTTGTCATAGTTTATGTGTAGCTATGCATGTGTATGTGACTATGTGTGTAGGTGTGGGTGTGTGTCTACATGCATGTGTGTGTGTGTGCATGTGTATTTGACTGTGTGTGCATGTGTTTGGGTATATGCATGTGTGTGTGCATGTGCATACATATGTGCATGCACAAGTGTGTGTATGCATGTGCGTGTACATGTTCTTCTATGTTTGTGTTTGTGCTTACCTATGTGTATGTGTGTACGTGTGTATGTATTGCTATGTTTATGTTTGTTTGTGTTCGCATGTCTGTGTAGATGTGTGTGCATGTCTCTCTATTCATGTGATGTGTTCATGTATGTGTATGGATGTGTTTGTGTGTGTGCATGTATGTGTGTATTATGTGCATGTGTTTGTTTGTGTGCCTAGTGGTGTCTGTGTGGGTGTGTATGTGTGTGATAGTGTGTGTGCACATGCATGTGCGTGTGCATGTACACACACATACATATGTTTTTGCACGTGCATGTGTTTGGTTGTTTCGGTGTGTGTTTACGTGAGTGGATGTGGGTGTGTGTGTGCACACAGGCACATTTGTGTGTGCATGGATGAGTGAATGTGTGCACATATATGTGTGTGTGTATATGTGATTCTATATGCATGTATGTGTGTGTGTGTTTGCAAGTCGGTGCTTGTTTATGCATGTGTGTAAGTGTGTGTGCATGTCTGTGTACCCATATGTGTGTGTGTATTAGTGCACGTCTAAGTGCGTATGTAGGCAAGTGTACATATGTGTGTGTATATGCAAGTTTTTTTTCTGATTGTGAGTATGCATGCATGTGTATTTATGTGTGTGTGTGTGTGTGCATGTATGAGTCTATACACATGTGAATATGTGTGTGTGCTTGTATGCATGTATGTATGTGTGCAAGTGTGCTTATATACATGTATAGGTGTGCATGTGTGTGTGTGTGTGCTTGTGTATGCTTGTGTGTCTACGTGCTTATGTTTCCATGTGTATGTGCATATGTGTGTGTGTGTACATACATATGTGGGAATGTGTGTAGGTATGTTTGTGTGTTTATGTGTTTGTGTTAGTGCATGTATGTATTCTTATGTGCATGCATTTGTATGTGTGTCTGTGGGTTTGTGTGCTTACATAAGCGTGAGTGTGAATATTGGTGTGCATGTGTCTATGTGTGCATGTGAGTGTGCGAGTATGTGTGGTTATATATGGATGCATGTGTGTGTGTATTTGTGGTTTTATGTCTGTATGCATGTACAAGCATGTGTGTGTATTTCTGAGCTTGTGCATGTATGTACATGTGGGTGCATGTGTGTGTGAGCATGTGCATATGTATGTGTGTGCATGTGGGCATGTGGGTAGGCATGTGTGTGTGTGTGTGCATACTTGTGCATGTGTATATGTGTGTGCATGAATGTGTGCCTATGTGTGTGTGCATGAGCGTGCATGTTCTTATGGGTTTGTGTACATCCATCTATGTATGTGCATGTGTATATGCGTATGTCTATGCATTTATGTTTGTGTGTGTGTATTTGTGTGTGCATGTGCATGCATGTGGATATGCATATGTGTGCATGCATGCACATATACATGTGTGTGCTTATGCATTTGAGTGTATATGCATGGGTACATGCATATGTTTGTGCTTGCATGTACATGTGTGTGTGTACATGTGTGTGTTTGTGCTTGTGTGATTGCATTTGTGTTTTGGCATGCATGGGTGCCAGTGTGTGTGGATGTATGAGCATTACTATGTGTATGTGTGCATGTGCTTGTGTGTTTGTGTATGAGCATATGTGTCAATATGTGTGTGAGTGTGTGTAAGCATTTGTGTATGCATTTGTGTATGTGCATGTATGTGTATGTGTGAGCATGTGTGTGCATGTTTACATATATGTGTGAAATCAAGTTTGTGTGTTTGCATGTGGGTGTGTGTGCAGGCCTACATGCATGTGTGTATTTGTGTGAGTGTTCGTATATTTGCTTGTGTGCATATATGTGAGTGCTTATGTGTTGAGTATGCATATGTGTGCATGCATGCATTTGTGCATGTGCATCAATGTGTGTGTTTGTTCTTGTGAATGCATTTGTGTATGCAACTATGTGCAAGCATGTGTTTGTGTGTGTGCTTAAGTGTGTGTGTCTGCATGCATTTGTATTCTTTTATATATGAACACATGTTAATGTGCATGTAATTGTGGTTTTTTGGCTATGCACATGCCTGTGTGTTTACTTGTGTTAGTATTTGTGCATATGGGTGTATGTATGTACTTATCTGTGTGTGTGTATGTGTGCATGCATGTATCTATGTACATGTGTGTGTGTGTGTTGGCATATGTATGGGTGTGGGTACCTATATGTGTAGGTGCATGCATGCCTTTATGTGTGCATGTGTGTTTGTGCATATGTGCACATGTGTGTGGATGGGTGTGTGTAGACGTGTATGTGTTCATGTGTGTGGGTGTGTGCAGTTATATGCATATGCATGTGCATGCTTGTGAGCATGCATGTGTCTATGCACATGCACATTGACCTATGTGTGTGTAGGTTCTTGTCATGCATATGAATTCATGTGTCTGTCTATATGTGCATGTATGTGTTTATTTGTGTGTGTGTTATGTGTGAGTTTGTGCACATGTGCGTGTGTGTATGTGAGTCTTTGTGTGAGTGTGCTTGTGTATGCATACATGTGCGTATGTGCACTTGTGCACTCTTATGTGTATCTCTATGTGCATATGTATGTGTGTGTCTACATGTTCATGTATTTATGCTTGTTCAAGCATGCGCACATGTGCATACATGTTTGTGTGTGTGTGCTTGTGTACATGTGTAAGTGTGTATGAAAGTGTGTTATGAGTGTGTACAAATGTTCATGCATACGTGTGTGTATATGAGTGTGGTGGTGTTCATGTATTTGTGCTTGTGTGGGTGTGCACACATGCACGTGTGTGTATAAGTCTGTGTGCATGTTCATGTGTGTGTGCAAGTACATGTGTGTGCCTGTGCATATGCGCTTGTGTGTGTGCATGTTCTTGTGTGCTTGTATATGTGCGTATGTCCATGTCTATGCATTCATGTGATTGTGTTTATCTGCACTTATGTGTGCGTATTCCTTTATTTATTCTTGTGTGCATGTGTGCATGCATGCATGTGTATGTGCATGTGTGAGCATATGGTTGTGTCTACATAAAAATGTGTGTATTTTTGTGTGCTCATGTGTGCTTGTGTGAGCATTTTGGTATGCATGTTTGGGTGTGTGTGCATTGATGTTCTTTGGTGTGTTTGCATGTTTTTACATGCATGTGTGAGTGTATGTGTGTGCATATTGTCAGCTTGTTAGTGCATGTATGCATGTCTGTACATGTATATGCATGTGTGCATGCATGAATGTGTGTGTGTATGAGTTTATGTTTATATTTGTGTGAGTTATTTGCATGTGTATCCATGCCTTTTGACATGTGTGTATGTATATGTCCATGCACGTGCATATGTGTGTGCATGTGTATGAGGGCATTTGTGAATGTACATGTGTGAGTGTGTTTGTGTGTGTATTTATTTATATGTTTATGGGTGTGTGTATGCATGTGCTTGTGTGTGTACATGTGTGTGTGTATGTGTATGTTTGTGTGTGCATTTGTACATGTCTGTATGTGTTTATCTGTATGAATTTGTACATGTGCGCATCATTATGTACGTGTGTCTGTGTATGTTTATGTAAATGTTTGCATCCTTGTGCATGCTTGTGTATGTGAGTGTGTGTATGTGTGTGCCTATATTAGTGCATGTGAATGTGTGTAAAAGCATGTACATATTTGTCTCCATGTGTAAGAATTGTTACAAATGCATGTGTGAATTGCATGCATGCATACTTATTGCTATGTGCTTATGTGAGTGTGTATGTGGGCATGTGCATGTGTAGTTATGTATGCATGCATGATTGTGTTTTTGTACATGTAGGAGTGTGCATGCATGTGCGTGCATCCATGTCTGTGTGCATGTGTGTTTGTGTGTTTGTGTATATGTGTGTGCATTTGCATGCTTGCATGTGTGAGTGTGTGTGTTTGTTTGCATATGTGCATGTGCATGCACACACATGTGCATGTGCACGGGTGTCTGCGTGATGTGAGTATGTGTTCATTTGTGTAGTTGTGTGCAGGTATTTGTGTTTGTGTGTATGTGTGGGTGAGCACATGGGCACCTGTGTTTTGTGGGTGCATATGTTGTGTGGTAATGTGTTTGTGGTGCTTGTGTGTGTCTGCTTGTGTGTATGCATGTGTGCATGTGTGTTATTTGTTTGTGTGCAAGCATGTGTGTGTGTGCACCCATGTGCATATGCATGTGCATGTGCATGTGTGTGAGTATTTTTTTGAGTGCATGTGCGTGCATTCTCATGCATGTGTCAGTATGTTGTGCATACATGACTTAATCAATTTGTGTATGTGTGCTTTGTTTATACATGTATGTATATGTCCATATCTACATTCATATGTGTTTCTATGTGCTTATGAGTCTTGATTATGTATGCATGCATGTGTGTATGTGTGCATCTATCCACACTAATGTGTGCTTGAGTGTGTACAAGTGTGCATATGCATGTGCACGTGCTAATGTATGTGTGTGAGTGCATGTTAATGTGTGCGGATGTGCATGTAATGTTCATGTCTCTATATTATTATGTGTGAGTGTGTGTGTGCATGTGCATGCATGCATGTGTGTTTGTTGCCATATGTTCATGGAAGTGTGTTCGTTTACATGTGTGTGTGCAACGATGTATGCATGCATGTTTGTGTGTCTATGCCTATGGGAGTGTGTGCATGTATTTGTGTGTGCTTGCATGTGTGTGTGGGCATGAGTGTGTGCATTTGCAAGATTGCATGCATGTGCATGTTAGTGTTTGTTTGCATCTGTGCATGTTGCTATGGTGTGAGTGCTTGTGTGTGTGTGTGTGCACATGTGTGCATGTGTGGGTGGTCTTGTGTGTATGTTCTTACAAGCATGGGTGTGTATGTGTATGAGTATGTTTGTGTGTGAGCATATGGGTGTCCATGTGCATGCCAACATGTATATGTATATATGTGTGTGCCATCTAAGTATGCATGCATTTGTGTTCTTGTGTGTGTTTTTATGCTTGTATGTGTGCGTACAGTTGTGTGGTTGTGATTTGTGAGAGTATGTGCTTTCGTGTGTGTATGTGTGTACGTGTGTGCATGTGTGCCTATACATGTGTTCATCTCAAAGTGTGTATGTATTTACCTAAATATGTGCTTATATGTGTGCATGTGTGTCTAAGTGTCTATGTGTGTCTACAAAATATGCATGCATGTGTGTGTTCATGTGCATGCAAGTGTGTTTATTTGTGTTTATTAGTGTGTGTGTGTGTGTCTACATGCATATTTTTGTGTGCTTGAGCATGTGTGTGCATGTACACATGTGTCTGTGTGAATGTGCAAGTGTGTATGTGTGCATGCACATGTGTGAGTGTTTATGTATAGTTGTGCGTGTGTGTATGCGAGTGCGTGTGTGTTGGTGTGCATGCATGTGTGTGTGCTTATGTGAGTATGTTTGTGCGTGTGTGTGTGTACATTTCTGTGTGTGCGTGTGCATGTTTACATCTGTGTGTTTGAGTGTATACATGTATACATATATTTATGTTTTGTGCATGTTTATATGCACATGAATGTGTGCATGTTTATATGCACATGCACGTGTGCATGTTTATATGCACATGCACGTGTGCATGTGTGTGTGTGTGTGTATGCATGTATGTCTACATATGCAGGTGCTTGTGTATGTTTAAGTAGATGTGTTTGTTTGCATATGCATGTGCATGCATGTGTGTATGCTTGGGCATTTGTATGTGTGTGCATGCATGTGTGTTTGTCAGAATGTGTGTGCATGTGCGTTTATGTGTGTGATTGCATGTCTGTGTGTCAGCATGTGTGTGCTTATGTGTGTACATATGTCTCTGTGTCTATGCCTACATGTTTGTTTGCTTGTGAGTTTGTTCATGTACATGTGTGCATGTTTATGCCTAGATGCAAGCATGTGTAGGGGTTCCTTTTTGCATGTGTGTTTGTTTTGTGTGGATGTACATGTCCATGTATGTGCATGCATGCATGTGTGTGTGTATGTGCATGTGTCTATAGTTGTTGATGTTTATTGGTGCATGTGGGTAAGTGTGTGTGTGTGTGTGTGTGTATGTGCATACATGTTTGTGCTTGTGTGAGCATGTTCCTCTATGTATGTGTGTGTGTGTTGCATATGTGTGTTCTAGTGTGTGTGTGTGTATATGTTCTATTTACATGTGTGCCCGTGTGTCTCATTGTGTGCATGCATCTACGTATCTCTATGTGTGTATGTTTGTGTGTTTGTATGAACATGTGCACATGTGTGTGTGTGTGTTGGTGTTGTGTGTGTGCATATGTGCCTATGTGCTTTACTATGTGTGTTTGTGTGTGCATGTGCTCATAGGCATATTTGTGTGTGTGGGTTCATGTGCTTGTGTGTGTGTTCATATCAATGTGCATATGTGCCTACAAGTCTGCTTGTGTCTATTTGAGTGTGTGTGTGCACTTGGTGTGTGTCTATATGTGCATGTGTGTATGAGTGTGCATACGTACAAGTATGTGCTGGTGTATACATGTAAAAGAGTATGTGCATGTCTAGATGAGCATATATTTGTGTGTATTTGTTTAATTGTGCAAGTGTTTATGTGTAGATGTGTGTGTGCATATAAGTGTGAATATGTTCATGTTTGTGTGTGTGAGTTTGTGTGCATGCGTGTATTTGTGTGTGTGCTTGTGTGTGTGTGTGGGTGTGTGCATGTGTTTGCATCCATGTATGTGTTTGCATGCATGCACATGTTTGCATGTGTGTGAATGTGTGTGTGTTTATGTGCATGTTTGCATATGTTTTGGTGCATGTGTGCATGTGCATGCACACATATGCAGTTATGTGCATGCACACATATGTGGTTATGTGCATATGTGTGCATGTGTCCTAGTGCATGGGCATGTGTGTGCATGTTTGTGTTCAAGCATGTATGTGGGTGTGTGCATGTGCTTGTGTACACATCGATGTGTGTGTGTGCATTGATACATGTGCATGTATGGTTGTGTGTAAAAATATGTGTTGATTTGTACTCATGTGTGTACATGTTTGTTTCCATTTGTCTATTTATGCTTTTATGTACATGCTTGTATATATGTGTGTGTGTGTTTTTGTGGGTGAGTGTGCACATTTTTGTGTGTGTGTGTGGGTGCTTTGGCTTGTGTGTTTGTACATGTCAGTGTGAGACAAATAGTGTTTGTGCATGTGTGCATTCATGTGTATGTGTGTGTGTGTGTATGTGCAGGTGTACATTGCATGTGCTTTTGTGCAAGTGTGTGAGCATGCGCATATGTCGGTATGGTAATGCCTGTGTGTATGTGTATATGTGGGTGCATATGGGTGTGTTTATGTGTATGTATGTGTGTGTATTACATATGGTGCATTGCTTGCATGTATATTTGTGTATGTGTTAATGCATGCATGCATCATTGTGCTTTATTTAATGCTAATGCATGTGTGTGTATGTGTGCATTTGGGTGTCCATGCAAGTGTGCTTGCCAATAGTTATGCATTTATGTGTGTGTGCATTTGTGTATGAATGAGTGTGTAGATATGGCTGAGTGTGTGTGTGAGTGTGTTTGCCAATTCTTATGCATGCATGTGTATGCACATATGTGTGCATAACTATGCATATGTTTGCATGTGCATGCAGGTGTGTGTGTGTTTGTGTTCCTATGTGCATGTGCATGTGTGTGTGTGTGTAGGGATATTCGTGTGTGAGTGTGTGTATATGCATATGTGTGTGGGTGCATGTGTGATGTGTGTGCATATGAATACATGTTTATGTGTTAATGCTTATGGGCACCTATGTGTCAATGGGGATGTGTGTGTGTGTGTGTGTTTACATGCTTATATGAATTTGTTTGTATGCATGTGTGTGTGCATGTGTGTATGGGTAAGTGTACCTTTGTGTTTGTGGGAGAATGTATGCATATATGTGTATGTGTTTTCTTGTCTATTTATGTACCTTTTTGTAGAAGTGTGCATGCATGTGTACGTGTGCAAGTACATGTGTGTGCGTTTGTTGATGTGCATGTGTGTGTGCTTGTGCTTGTCTACGTGTGCATGTGAATGCATGGGTATCTGCATATGTGTATGTGTATGTGTGCACACATGTGTGTGTATGTGTGTGTGCAGGTACATGTGTGCTTGTGTGTGCCTATTCTTGTGTATCTATGTATATGGGCATAACTGTGTGTGCATGTGTTTATACATATATGTGTATGTATTTTAATTTTGTGTTTTTGTGTATGTACATGTGTTTATGTGATTGTGTGTGTGAGTGTGGCGTTCACACTTTTGTGTATGTGTGTTTGTAAGTGCGCGCATGCGTGTTTGTATGTGTGTGCACATGTGTTTGTTCATGCATGCGTGGTTGTGCGTGCCTGTGCATGTGTCTATGTGCTTGAGCATGTGTGTCGATTTGTGTTTATGTCTGTGCATGTGTGCATATGTGTTTGCCTATATGTGGTGGGTTGGTGCATGTGCATGCAAGTGTGCATGTGTGCAAGTGCATGCACACAGATGCAGTTGTGTGCATATGTGTGCATGTGTGTGCATGTTTGTGTTCAAGCATGTATGTGGGTGTGTGCGTGTGCTTGTGTACACATCGATGTGTGTGTGTGCATTGATACATGTGCATGTATGATTGTGTGTAAAAATATGTGTTGATTTGTGCTCATGTGTGTGCATGTTTGTTTGCATGTGTCTATTTATGCTTTTATGTGCATGCTTGTGTATGTGTATGTGTGTGTTTGTGGGTGAGTGTGCACATTTTGTCTGTGTGTGTGGGTGCTTTGCCTTTGTGTTTGTACATTTTAGTGTGAGACAAATAGTGTTTGTGCATGTGTGCATTCATGTGTATGTGTGCGTGTACATTGCATGTGTGTTTGTGCATGTGTGTGCGCATGCGCATATGTTGGTATGGTAATGCCTGTGTGTATTTGTATATGTAGGTGCATATGGGTGTGTTTATGTGTATGTATGTGTGTGTATTACATATGTGTGCATTGCTTGCATGTATATTTGTGTATGTGTTAATGTGTGCATGCATCATTGTGCTTGATTTAATGCTCATGCATGTGTGTGTATGTGTGCATTTGGGTGTTCATGCAAATGTGCTTGCCAATAGTCATGCATTTATGTGTGTGTTCATTTTTGTATGAATGAGTGTGTAGATAAGGTTGAGTGTGTGTGTGTGTGTTTGCCTATTCTTATGCATGCATGTGTATGTGCATATGTATGCATAAGTATGCATATGTTTACATCTGCATGCAGGTGTGTGTGTTTGTGTTCCTATGTGCATGTGCATGTGTGTGTGCATGGATATTCATGTGTGAGTGTGTGTATATGCATATGTGTGTGGGTGCATGTGTGATGTGTGTGCATATGAATACATGTTTATGTGTTAATGCTTATGGGCACATATGTGTAAATGTGGATGTGTGTGTGTGTGTTTATACACTTATATGCATTTGTTTGTATGCATGTGTGTATGTGTGTGTGCATGTGTGTATGGGTGAGTGTACCTTTGTGTTTGTGGGAGAATGTATGCATATGTGTGTATGTGTTTGCTTGTCTATTTGTGTACCTTTCTATAGAAGTGTGCATGCATGTGTACGTGTGCATGTACATGTATTTGTGTTTGTTGATGTGTATGTGTGTCTGTGTGTGTGCGTGTGCTTGTGTACTTGTGCATGTGAATGCGTGGGTGTCTGCATATGTGTATGTGTATGTGTGCACACATGTGTGTGTATGTGTGAATATGTGTATGCGTGTGTGAATGTACATATGTGCTTGTGTGTGCCTATGCTTGTGTATCTATGTATGTGGGCATAAGTGTGTATAGGTGTGTGTGCATGTGTTTAAACATATATGTGTATGTATTTTCATTTTGTGTTTCTATGTATGTGCATTTGTTTATGTGATTGTGTGTGTGAGTGTGGTGGTTCACACTTTTGTGTATGTGTGTTTGTAAATGTGCGCATGCATGTTTGTATGTCTGTGAACATGGTTTGTTCATGCATGTGTGGTTGTGCATGTGTGCATGTGTCTATGTGCTTGAGCATGTGTGTCGATTTGTGTTTATGTCTCTGTGTGTGTGTGCATATGTGTTTGCCTATATGTGATAGGTTGGTGCATTTGCATGCAAGTGTATGTGTGCATGTGTGAGTGCATGTGTAAGTGAGTGTATGACTTAGTGTGTTTGGCTGCATTTCTATGTGTATCTACATTTGCATGTTCATTTTTCTTGTGCACATGTCTACGTGCACATGCATGTGTGTGTGCATGCTTATTTGCAAGTGTTCTTGAGTGTGCATATATGTCCGTGCATCTATTTATGTGTGCATGCATGTGCATGTGAGTGCATACGTGTGTATGAGCATTTTTTGGTGCATATAAGTATGCATGCTTGTGTGTCTATATCTGCATACATGTGCCTATCTGTGTTTATGTGTGTGCATAAGTGTGTTTATCTATGGGTTTGTGTTCATGGATGTGCATGTTTATACATGAGCATGCCTCTATGTGTGCATTTGTGTGTGTACTTGTGCATATGGAGATGTGTGCATGTGCAGGTGCTTGTGCATATATGTGCATGCTTGTTTATGGGCATGCACATGTGTATAATAATTTGTTTGTGTGTACGTATTTGTTGGTCAACACTTACTTTTGTGTGACTATATGGGTATGTGTGTGTGCATGTTGGTGTGAATACCTGTGTGCATGAGTATACATGTGTGAAATTATGTGTACATGTGTGTATGTATGTATTTGTATTCACTTGTGTGTATGTGTGTGTGTGTTTTTTTGCATGCATGTGTATTTGTGTATGCGTGTGTGTGCGTACTTGTTTCATGCATGTGCTTGTGAATGCATGTGTGTATGTTTATATTGATGCACATTTGTATGTTCCTCCCTGTTTATATGTGTGTTTGTGCTTGTGCATGTACATGAGCATGTTGCTGTGGGCATGCATGTATGTTTGTATACGTGCATGTGTGGTTGAGTGTGTGTTCATGTGTATACATGTGTGTGTGGGTTGGTAGGTGGGTGGGTGTGGACAAGTGTGGGTGGGTGTGTGTATGAGTGCATGAGTGTGTTTGTGTGCATGCATGTGTGCAAAATGCATGCATATGTGTGCATGCATTTTTATTCATGTGTTTTCAAGTGTTGTATGTCTATGTATGTGTTTTTTCTTATATATATTTCTGTTTTTTTGTGTGTGCACATGTGAGCGATTACATGTGTGTGTGTATTTTTGTATCTATGCATGCATGTGTGTGCTTGTGTTTTTGTGTTATGCATCTGTGTGTATGCATGTGTGCTTATATGTGGGTGTGGGTGCACATGTGCTTGTGTGTGTGTATTTGCCCATGTGTGCATGTTTTTGTTTGTTTTCATATGTGTGTGTGTGCATGCATGTTCCTATGTGTGTGAGAAAGAGTTCATTTATACCTACATGCATGGGTGTGTATGTATGTGTACAAGTGTTTGTGAAATTCTATGCATCTACGTGTGTGTGTGTGTGTGTTTGTGTTTACATGCATGTGCATTGATGCATGACTATGTGTGTGTGTATGTGTATGTGTGTGTGTATGCACATGTAAATGTGCATGTGCTAGTGTGTGTGTCTATATTTGTGTTAATGATTATATGTTGTGTGCATATGTGCATAGATGTGTGTGCTTCTGTGTATGTGTGTGTGTGTGTGTGCATGTATGTGTGCACATGTGTGTGTGCATGCATTTGCATGTGTCTATACATTTTTATTTGCATGCACAATTGTGTGTGTACATAAGTGCAAGTGTGTGCATCTAAGCACAAGTGTGTCTTTGTATGGGCATGCATTTATGTGTGTCCACTTGAACGTGAGTGTATGTTCATGTGCTTGCATGTATATGTGTTTTTGTGTGCTGGTGTGGGTGTACGTGTGTGTGTGTGTTCATGTTTGCATCTATATTCTTGTGGGTGTAAGTGCATTCATGTTTACATGTTGTGTGTTCTTGTGTACATTTGTGTGTGTGTGTATGTCCATGTGCATATATGTTTTTGTGTGTACATGTGTGCAAATTTGTGTCCATATGTGTACACATGTTTATATTCTTGTGTGTGTTTGTGTGTGTGTGTATGCAAGTGGGTGTGTGCATGTTTTTGGGTATGCTATGTGCACATGTTTGTGTGTTTGCATGTATGCATGTGTGGATGTGGGTGTACATCTATGTGTGCATATCCATGCAATTATGTGCATGTTTGTGTGAATGTACGTGTGTGTGTGTGTGTGCATCTATGTGTGTATGTGTATGTTTCTCTACATCTACATGTGTGTGTGTGTGATCACATGTGTGTGTGTGCATGCATGCAAGTCTATGCATGTGTGTTTGTGTGTGTGTGCTTATGTGTATGTGTTTGTATGAGTGTTTGCATGTGAATGTGAGTCTTTATGTTAATGTGTGTGTGTGTGTGTGTGTGTAAATTCATATGTGCATGTGTGAGGTATTGTGTTTGTGGGTGTGGCTACAAGTGTGTGTGTGTGTGTTCCTTTTTATTTGTATAGGCCAATGCATGTATGCATGCATTTGTATGCATGTGTCTATGCATGTAGGTGTGCTTGTCAAAGTTTGTGTATGTGTTTAGGAGTATCTTTGCTTGTGCATGTGTTTGTGTGTGTGTGCATATCTTGATGAGTGTGTGTGTGTGTGTGCATGTGCATGCTTGTGTTTGTGGTTGTGTGCATGTATCTATGTGTATGTGTTTGTTTTTTGTGTGCACATTTGTGTATGCATGCATATGCAAGGGTGTGTTTGTTTGTGCTTTGCATGTATGTGTTAGCTTGTGCATGAGTGTGGGTATGTGTTTGCGTGTGTACATGTGCATGTGTCTATGCAATTGTGCATGTTTTAAACTACATGCATGTCCATGTGCATGTGTGCTATATGTGTGTATATTTGTGTGTATGTGTGTGGTTGTGTGTGTGTGTTCATGCCTATGCATGTGTGTCTATTGTTTGGTGTTTACATGTGTGTGTGTAAATATGTGTATATATGTGCATACATGTGTCCATTTGATTGTATGTGTGCATGTGTATTTGCTAATGCATGTGCATCTATGCCTATGCATGCATGTGTATTCAAGTGTAATATTTTATTTATCTTTATATGTGAGCACATTTGCATGTGAGTTTGTGTACATGTGAGTGTGTGTGTGTGCTTGTGTGTGTGCAGTTGCATATGTGTGTGTGTGTGCATGTGTTTATGACATGTTCATGTTTTTGTATGTGTGCATGGTGCTTGTGTGAATCGGTGTAAATTTGCTTGTGTGTGTGTGTGTGTGCATATGTGTATGTTTGTGTGTGTCTATGCATTTGGATGTTTGTGTTTGTGTTTGTGTGTGTATATACTTATATGATTGTGTGAATTCCTATGTGCATGCACATTTATGCATAGGTTTTAGTGTGTCTTTCTATGCATGTGTGTGTGTGTGTTTGTGTTGTGTGTATGTGCGTGCATATATGTGTTCATGCATGCATGTATCTATGTCCATGTGTGCATGTGTCCATGTGTATCTATGCTTGTGTTAGTGTAGATCTACATGTGTGTGGGTATGCAATCTTGTAAGTGTAGGTATGTACACAGGTCAATGTTCATGTGATTAAGTGCATTTGTGTGTGTCTACGCATGTGTCTTTGTGTTTGTGCATGTGTATGTGCACATGTTTTTGTATCCATGCATGCATTTGTGCATGTGTATTTATGTGCATGTTTATGCGACTGTGCATGTGTGTGAGTACGTGCACTTTTGTGTATTCGTGCATCTACATGTGTGTATTATGTGGTTGCATGTGTATGGGTGCTTATGTGTTTGTGTGTGTAGGAGGGCATGTCTATGTATTCATATATGTGTGTGCCTACATGTTCATATGTTTTCATAAGAATGTGTGCTAATGCGTGTGCATTTTCACGTGTGCGCATGGGTATATGTTTGTGTGAATGAGTGCACATGTGTGTGTGAGCATGTATTCATGTGTGTACGTGATTGTGCGTACGAGCATGTGTGTGTTTGCATGCATGTGTTTCTGTGTGCATGTGCATGTGCCTCTATTTGTTTGGATATATGTGCTTGGTCATGTGTGTATACATGCATGCTTACATGTGTGTACATATGTATGTGTATATATTTGTGTGTGTTTGTCTTTGTATCATTGTATTGTGTGTATGCTTGCACACACACATCAAGGTGCATGGGCATTAGTGTTTGATTGTCTATGCATGTTTGTGTGTATGCTTGCATGTGCATGTGTGTTCATGTGTGTGTGTGCATATGTTTGTGCGAGCTTGCATGTATGTGTGTGCAACTGTTATTATGTAAGTATGTGTTTCTATGCTTATGTGTGTTTGTGCTTGCACCTGTGTGTGTGTGCATGCATGGTTATGTTTATGCATGTGTGTGTATAGTGCATGCTTGTGTCTACTTATATGCATGAGCATAGATGCTTGCATGTCTATGTGCATGTGGGAGCACCACCGTGTACATGTGTGTGTGAGTGTGCTTGTGTCTAGTTGTGTTTGTCTGTGTGTGTGTGCATATGTGCCTTAATTTGAATAGGTGCATGCATGTGTGCCTGTGTGCATGTTTTCCTGTACATGCATGATTTTGCATATATGTGTGTGTGCATATGTTCATGTTCGTGTATATTAGTGTGTTTGCATGTGTGCACATGTGAATCATTATGTGCGTGTGTGTGTGTGTTCATGTGTTTGTGTGTGTATGTATGCTTGCATATATGTGGTTATGTGTTTGCATGTTTGTGTGTATGTATGCATGTGTGTGCTTGTATGTGGGTTTATGGGTGTGTGTGTACATGCATGGGCTTATGTGTGCGCTTGTCTGTCTATGTATAAATGTGTGTGTTTAATTGTGTGTATGTGTGTGCATGTTCATGTACATGAATGTTCTTGTGTACATGTGTATGAGTTAATTTACATTCATACGTGCACACTGAAAGGTATATGCATGTGTGTGCATGTATAGGAGTAAGTGTATGTGTTGTTATGCATATGTGTGCATGTACTTGTGTGTCGCTGTGTGTGTGCCTACATGCATGTGCATATATGCATATTTGTGTATGAGTATGTGCGTATGGGGGTGGGGGGAGGGAGTTTGATTGTTATTGTAAATGTGTGCATGCATGAGCATTTATATGTACAAGTGTGCATGTGCACTTGTGGGTGTGTATGCATATCTACATTTGTTTCTAATTTAGCATGTATGCATGTGTGCCTGCATGCATGTGCATGTGTGAGGGTGTGCATAGGTGTTTGCATTTTGCATGGGTTTATGCATTTTGCATGTGTGCGTGTGCATGTGTGCATATGTGTATGCTTGTGCATGTGCGTGAGTGTTTATGTTAGTGTGTGTGGGTGTGAGTGTGAGCATATGCATGTGTCCAAGTAGTGTGTGTTTTTCCATTTGCACATGTATATGCAAATGTGCATGTGCTTTTGCATGTGTGTACATGTTTGAGTTTTTGTGAATGAGTGTGTGTATTTATGTGCATATGTGTTTGCAAGTGCTTGTGTGAACATATGTGTGCTTGCGCAAGTGTGTGTGTATGCATGTGTGTGTCTATGCAAGCATTTTGCATGTGTGCTCGTGCATGTGCACTTGCATATGTGCATACAGGCAGTGTATTTACATGAGCATTCATTTGTGCGAGTAAGTGCACATATGTGTTTTTGTGTATGAGTGTGTGTGCATATAAGTGTGTGTACGCATGCATGCATGCATGCATGTATGTATGGGTGGGTGTGTGTGAGTATATGCATATGTGTTTCTCTACATGTGTGGGTGTGTGTGTGGGTGTCTATGTGTGGGTGAGTGTAGGCTTATGTGTGTGTGTGTATGTATGCACATGTGCATTATAGTTTATGTGTGTGTGCTTGTTTGTGTGTTGTGCAATTGTGCCAACAAGCATGTGCTTGCATGCATGTGTGTTTGTATGTGTGTGTATATACATATGCATATGTCTATGTGCATGTGTGTTTGTGCTTGTGTATATGATTGAATATTTATGTGCATGTGTGTACATGTGTTTGTGTGTGTTTGAGTGCATCCATGTAAATGTGTGCATGTTTGTGTGTATATTGTGTGTATATGTTTGTATGTGTGTGCATGTATACATGTGTGAGTGTGGGTATGCATATGTGTGTGTGCATATGCATGCACATGTGTGCATGTCTATGTGATATGTGTGTATGTGTGCACATGCATTTATGCATGTGTTCATGTGTGTGTTTATGTGTGCACGTGTGTGTTCATGTGATATCGCATCTATGTGTGGGTACAGATGTGTGTCTGAGTGCCTATGTGTGTGTGAATGTTTGTATATATAACTATGTGTGTATGAGAGTGTGTATATACATGCATGTCTATGCATGTGTGTCTGTGTGTGTGCTTGTTTTTATGTGTGCGTGTGTATATGGGTGTTTGCATGTTCGTGTGTGTGCTTGTGCTAATGTGTGCATATATGAATGTATGTTTGTGTGCTTCTATGTGGTATTGTGATTGTGGGTGTGAGTGCATTTGTGTGTGTGTGTGTGTACTTGTGTGTTTGTGTGGGATAATGTGTGTGTGCATATTGATGTGCATGTTTGTGTTAGCTTATCATGTGTGTAAGTGCATGCACATATGTGTGGGTATTTGTTTGTGTATGTGCATATGCATGTGTTTGCATATGCATGCATGTGTGTATGCATTTGTATGTGTTTGCTTGTGTATGTGTGCGTATGAAAGTCTGTGCATGTCTTTACCTCCTAAGTTTGTATGTGTGTGTCAGTGCATCTGTGCTTGCGTGTGTGCATGTGAGTGAGTATGTGTATTTGTGCAAGCATGCATGCATGTGTGAATTTGTGCATATGAGAGACCATGTATGTGCATGCTTGTGTGTGTTTGCATGTGGATGCATGTGTGTGTGTGTGTGTGCTTGTTTACATGTCTTTGCATGTGCACACACACATATATGTGTTTTGTAGGTGTGTGTATGTGTGTGTGTCTGTGCGTGTGTGTGTGTGAGTGTGTATGCCTGCTTGCAGGCACATGTGTGTGTACGCTTACATGTTTGCATGTGCATGTGTTTCATTACGTATGTGTGTGTGTGTGTGCATGTGGATGTGCACTAATGTTTGCATGTATGTGGGTTGGTATGTATGTGTGTCTCCATATTTGTGTGTATGTTTGTGCGTTTGCTTGCATGTGTGCATGTGTACGTGCTAGTACATGTGCTTTTGTATCTATTTGTGCATGCGTGTTCACGTACATTTTTTTGTGCTTCTATATTTATGAGCACATGTGCATGTAGTCCTATATATGTGTTTGTGGATGTATTTGTGTGCATATACATTTTTGTGTAAGTGTGCGTGTATGCTTTTGTGAATTTATGTATGTTGTTGTGCGTATCTGTGCACATGCATGCATGTGTATATATGTGTACATGTATGTATACTTACATATGTGTGTGTGCTTATGCATGTGTATTTTTGTATGTTTGTATGTGTGCATGTATGATTATGTTCATGTATATGCATGCATTTATGCATGGGCATTTGTGTGTGTATGTATGTGCATGTGTGTCCATGCATGTGTGCATTTTTGTGTGTGTGTGTGTATGTGCATATGTGTGTGTATGCATGTATGCAAGCATGTGTGTGTGTGTGGTTATGCATGCTTATGTATGTGTGTGCATGTGTATGTGTTCCTTTACTTGTGTGTATGTGTGTGTGTGTGTGTATGTGCATCTTTGTGTTTGTGCAATGCTTGTGTGCGTGCACAGGTTTGTGTTCATTCAGGTACATGTATATATGTGTGTATGTGTGTGTTTTTGTGCTTGCGACTGTGTGCAAGCAAGTGCACCTGTGTGTGTTCGTGCATTTTTGTGTGTACAAGTATGAGGATGCATGTGTGTTTGTGTGTAAGGGGAGTGTGTCCTCGTTTGCATGTGTGTATGTGCATATAGATACATGTATGTCTTTGGAGGCATTCTATATTTTCGTGTGTGTGTGTGCCTGTGTCCATGTGCATATGAGTGATTGTGCATATGAGACTACGTTTATGTGTGCTTGTGTATGTGTTCATATGTGTGTGCACGTGTGTTTGCGTGCGCCTTTTTGTTCATCTATGTGTGTGCATGGTGTATGCACAAGCATGTGTGTGCTTATGTTTATGTGTGTTTGTGCTAGTGCATGTGGATGTGCATATGTGCATGCATGCATGTGTGTGTGTATATCTATGTACACATGTGTGCGTGCACATGGCCATGACTTTTTTCATGTTTGTTCATGCATACATGTGTGTGTTTATGTGCATGTGTGGGTTTGTGCATATGAGTGTGTGTTTGTGCGTGCCTATGTAAGAGCATGTGTATGCATTTGTGTGCTTATGCATGTCAGTATATGTGTTCACATGTGTGGTTGTATGTGTGCATGTGTATGTGTCTATTTGTGTGTGCATGTGTGTGAGCATTTGAGTGAGGGTGTGTGGGTGCATTTGTGCATATGTAGGTATGTTTGTATGTGCAAGAATCTTAGTGAATGTGAATGTGTGTTCATCTGTGCCTTCGTATGTGTGCATTTGCATTCATGTGTGTGTTCATATAGTTATGGGTATGTGTGACCGTGTGCTTGTGTGGGTATATTTATGCATATGCTTATTCATGTATGCTGGTGCATATGTGTGCATCATTGTGTATGTGTGTATGTGCATATGTGTGTATGTGTGTGCATTTTATGTATGTCTATTTCCTTGTGCATGCATGTGTGTGTGAGTGTATGCATGTGTGCACATATATTAGTGCATGTGAATGTGTGCATAAGCATGTACATGTGTGTCTCCATGTGTGAGTATTGTTACAGATGCATGTGTGCTTGTGTATGCATGCATATTTGTTTGTTATGTGTTTATGTGAGTGTGTATGTGGGCATGCACTTGTGAGGACATGTGCATGTGTAGTTATGTATGCATCCATGTTTGTGTTTATGTACCTGTCGAAGTGTGCATGCTTGTGTGAACATCTATGTCTGTGAGCATGTGTGTTTGTACGTAGGTGTGTATGTGTGTGCATGTGTGTGTGTGTGTGCATTTACATGCTTGCATGTGTGAGTGTGCGTGTGTGTGTGCTTGTGTGCTTCTTTGCATATGTACATGTGCATACACACACATGTGCATGTGCATAAGTGTGTGCATGTGTTTGTGTTTGTTTGTATGTGTGGGTGAGCACATGGGCACATGTGTGTTTGTGGGTGCATGTGCTTTGTGACCATGTGTGTGCATGTGCTTGACCATGTGTGTATGCTTGTGTGTGTGTGTGTGCTTGTGTGAGTTTGTGTACATTTATGTGTGTGTGCATGTGTGTTTCTGTGAGTGTGTGGGTTCTTGTGTGTGTCTGCTTGTGTGTATGCATGTTTGTGCATGTGTGTTTACACATGTGTGGTTGTTTGTGTGTGTGTGTTCATGTGCATGTGCATGGTGTGAGTATTTGTGTGAGTGCATGTGTGTGTATTCACATGCATGTGTCAGTATGTTGTGCATACATGTGTCTTAGTCATTATGTGTATGTGTGCTTGTTTATACATGCATGTGTATGTCCTTGTCTACATTCAAATGTGTTTTTGTGTGCTTATGAGTATTGATTGTGTATGCATGCATTGTGTATATGTGTATGTATCCACACTAATGTGTGTGTGTGTGAGAGTGTGTACAAGTGTGCATATGCATGTATATGTGTGTGAGTGCATGTTAATGTGTGTGCATGTGCATGTTTGTGTCTCTATATTATTACGTGTAAATGTGTGTCTGCATGTGCATGCCTGTATGTGTGTTTGTTGCCATGTGTTCGTGGAAGTGTGTTCATTTACATGTGTGTGTGTGTGTAATTACAAATGCAAGCATGTTTGTGTATTCGGGCCTTTGGCAGTGTGTGCGTGCATGTGTTTGTGTGAGCATGAGTGTGCACATTTGCATGTTTGCATGCATGTGCATGTGTGTATTTGTTTACATGTGTTCATGTTTCTATGGTGTGAGTACTTGTGTGTGTGCATGTGTGTGTATTGGAGGGTGGACTTATGTGTATGTCATTACATGCATGTGTGTGTATGTGTGTGAGTATGTTTGTGTGTGAGCATGTGGGTGTCCATGTGCATGCTTACATGTATATGTATATATGTGTGTGCCTTCTAAGTATGCATGCATTTGTGTTCTTGTGTGTGTGTTTATGCTTTTATGTGTGTGTACATTTGTGTGCTTGTGCATTTGTGAGAGTATGTGCTTTTGTGTGTGTGTGTGTGTGTAAGTGTGGGCACGTGTCACTCTACATGTGTTCTTGTCAAAGTGTGTATGTATTTACCTGAATGTGTGATTATATGTGTGCATGTGTCTATGTGTGTCTAGGGCAAATGCATGCATGTGTGTGTTCATGTGTATGCAAGTGTGTTTATTCGTGTTTGTGTGTGAGCAACATCATATTTATGTGTACTTGCACATGCGTGTGCATGTGCATGTGTGTTCGTGTGTATGTGTGCATGCCCATGTGTGAGTGTCAATGTATAGTGTTGTGTGTGTATGCAATTGTGAGCATGTGTGGGTGTGCATCAATGTGTGTGCTTATATGAGTATGTTTGTGTGTTTATGTACATGCATGTGTGTGTGTGAGAGTGTACATGTATACATATATTTCTGTTGTGTGCATTTTTGTATGCACATGCACGTGCGCATCTTTGCTTGTGTGCATGTGTGTGTGTGTATACATGTATGTCTGCATGTGCATGTGCTTGTGTATGTTTGAGTACATGTGTTTGTTTGCATGTGCATGTGCATGCATGTGTGTATGCTTGGGCATTTGTATATGTGTGCATGCATATGTGTTTGTGAGCATGAGTGTGCTTGTGCATTTATGTGTGTGATTGCATATCCGTGTATCTGCATGTGTGTGCTTATGTGTGCACATATGTCTCTATGTCCATGCCTACATGTGCGTGTGCTTGTGAGTTTGTGCATGTACGTGTGTGCATGTGTGCATGTTTGTGCCTAGATGCAAGCATGTGTCTAGGGGTGTGTTTGTATTTGTGTTTGTCTGTGTGTGTGTGTACATGTCCACATATGTGTATGCATGTGTGTGTGTTTATGCATGCATCTATAGTTGTGGATGTTTATGAGTACACATGGGTAGGTGCGTGCATGTGTGTATATGTGCATACGTGTTTGTGCTTGTGTGTGCCTGTTCCTTTTTGTGTGTGTGCATGCATGTGTGTGCTTGTGCTTTTTTGTGTGTGTTTCACTATGTGTGTGTGTGTTTATGCATCTATTTACATGTGTGCCTCTGTGTGTCACTTTGTATAAGCATTTGTGTACCTCTATGTGTGTATGTTTGTGTGTTTGTATGAACATGTGCATATGTGTGTGTGTGTGTTGGTGTTGTATGTCTCTATGTGCATGTGCTCGTAGGCATATTTGTGTGTGTGGGTTGATGTGCTTGTGTGTGTATTCATATCTATGTGCATGTGTGCCTGTATGTCTACTTGTGTCTATGTGAGTGTGTGTGCATTTGGTGTGCATCTATATGTGCATGTGTGTATGTGTGTGTGCATGTGTACAAGTTTGTGCTAGTGCATACATGTAAAAGAGTATGTGCATGTCTAGATGAGCATATGTTTGAGTGTATTTGTTTAATTTTGCATGTGTTTATGTGTAGATGTGCGTGTGTGCATAAGTGTGCATATGTTCATGTCTACATGTGTGAGTTTGTGTGCATATGAGTGCATGTGTGTGTTTGTGTGTGTGCTTCTGTGAGTGTGCATGTGTTTGCATGCTTGTATGTGTTCGCATGCATGTATGTGTTTGTTGTATGCATGCACATGTTTGCAAGTGAGTGAATGTGTGTGTGTGTCTATATGCATGCTTGCACATGTTTTTGTGCATGTTTGTATGTCTACATGAGTGCATGTGCATGCACACATATGCGGTTGTATGTATGCATGTGTGCATGAGTGTGTGCACGCATGTGTGTTTGTGCATAGGAATGTGTATGTTGTTGTGTTTAGGCATATATGTGGTTGTGTGCATGAATGTGCATACATCGATGTGTGTATGTGAGCATGCATTAATGTGTGTATCGGTGTGCATAGAAATCTGTGTGGATTTTTGCTCTTGTATGTGCATGTTTGTTTACATGTGCCTATTTATGCTTTTATGTGCATGCTTGTGTATGTGTGTGTGCATTTGTGTATGAATGTGTGTGTAGATATGGCTAGGCGTGTGTGTGTTTGATTCCTATGCATGCATGTGTATGTGCATGTGTGTGCATAAGTATGCATATGTTTGCATGTTCAAGTAGGTGTGTGTGTGTGTGTGTGTGTTTGTGTGCCTATGTGCAAGTGCATGTGTGTGTGTGTATGGATATTCGTGTGTGAGTATATGCATATGCATATGTGTCTATGGGTGCATGTGTGATGTGTGTGCATATGCGTACATGTTTGTGTATTAATGCTTATGGGCACCTATGTGTCAATGTGGATGTGTGTGTGTGTGTGTTTACATGCTTATATGCATTTGTTTGTATGCATGTGTGTATGTGTGTGTGCATGTGTGTATGGGTGAGTGCACCTTTGTGTTTGTGGGAGAATGCATGCATATGTGTTTATGTGTTTTCTTGTTTGTTTGTGTAACTTTGTGTGGAAGTGTGCATGCATGTGTACGTATGCATGTACATGTGTGTGTGTGTGTGTGTTCATGTGCATGTGTGTGTGCATGTGTTTGTGTGTGTGTGTTTGTGTGAGTGTGCATATGAATGCATGGGTGTCTTCATATGTGCATCTATATATGTGCACACATGTGTTTTTATGCTTGAATATGTGTATTTTTGTGTGCATGTACATGTGTACTTGTGTGTGTCTATGCTAATGTATTTATGTATGTGGGCATAAGTGTGTATAGGCGTGTGTGCATGTGTCTATACATCTATGTGTATGTATTTGCATTTTGTGTTTCCATGTATGTGCATGTGTTTATATGATTGTGTGTGTGAGTGTGGGGGTTCAAACTTTTGCGTATGTATGTTTGTAAGTGTGTTCATGCATGTTTGTATGTGTGTACACATATGTTTGTTCATGCTTGTGTTGTTGTGTATGTGTGTGCATGTGTCTATGTGCTTGAGCATGTGTGTCAATGTGTGTTTATATGTGTGTGTGTGTGTGCATATGTGTTTGCCTATATGTGGTGGGTTGGTGCATGTGCATGCAAGTGTATGTGTGCATGTGTGAGTGCATGTGTAAGTGCATCTATGAGTTATTGTGTTTGGGTGCATTTGTATGTGTATGTGCATTTGCATTTGCATTTTTTCTTGTGTGCATGTCTACATGCACATGCATGGGTGTGTGCATGCTTATGTGCAAGCGTTTTTGAGTGTGCATATGTGTGTGTGCATGTGTGTATGTGTGTTTGCATGTGTGTGTGAGTGCATACCTGTGTATGAGCTATTTGGGTGCAAGTATGCATGCTTGTGTGTGTGTATTTGCAAACATGTGCCTATCTATAATTATGTGTGTGCATAAGTGTGTTTATCTATGGGTTTGTGTTTATATGTGTGCATGTCTGTGTATGTGTGTGCTTACTTGAGCATGCCTCAGTGTGTAAGTGTGTGTGTGTACTTGTGCATGTGGAGATGTGTGCATGTGCAGATGCTTGTGCAAGCTTGTTTATGGGCATGCACATGTGTATAATTATGTGTTTGCGTGTATGTGTTTGTTTGTCGACAAGCACTTTTGTGCGACTGTGTGGGTTTTTGTGCGTGTGTGTGCATGTAAGTGTGAGTACCTGTGTGCATGTGTATGCATTTGTGCAATTATGTGTGCAGGTGTGTATGTGTGTATTTGTATTCACTTGTGTGAATGTGTGTGTTTGTGTATTTTTGCATGCATTTGTGTGTGTGTATGTGTATGTATGTGTGTGCATGTGTGTGAATGCATGTGCTTGTGAGTGCATATGTGTATGTTTATGTGGGTGCACATATGTATGTGCCTCCATGTCTACATGTGTGTTAGTGCTTGTGCATGTACATGTGTGCGTAGATGTGGGCATGCATGTGAATGTATGCATATTTGCTCATGGGGAATGCATGCAAGTTTGTGTATTTGCACGTGTGTTTGAGTGTGTGTTAGGATGTTTGCATGTGTGTGTGTGTGGTTTGGTAGGTGGGTGTGTGTGTGGATGAGTGTGGGTGGGTGGGTGTATGTGTGCATGAGTGTGTTTGAGTGCATGCATGTGCATGGGTGCATGCATGTGTGCAAAATGCATGCATGTGTGCAAAATGCATGTATGTGCATGCTTGTTTATGGGCATGCACATGTATATAATAATGTGTTTGCATGTACGTGTTTGTTGGTCAACACGCACTTTTGTGTGACTGTGTGAGTTTGTGTGTGTGTGCATGTTAGTGTGAATACCTGTGTGCATGTGTATGCATGTGTGTAATTGTGTGAACATGTGTGTATGTGTGTTTTTGTATTCACTTGTGTGTATGTGTGTGTGTGTGTATTTTTGCATGCATGTGTATTTGTGTATGTGTGTGTGTGTATGTGTGTGCTTATGTGTGCATGCATGTTCTTGTGAGTGTATGTGTGTATGTTTATATTGGTGCACATATGTGTGTTCCTCCATGTTTACATGTGTGTTTGTGCTTGTGCTTGTACATGAGTATGTGGGAGTGGGCATGCATGTGTATGTATGCATATTTGTTCATGGGGCATGTATGTAAGTTTGTGTATGTGCATATGTGGTTGATTATGTGTCCATGTGTATGCATGTGTGTGTGGGTTGGTAAGTGGTGTGTGTGGACAAGTGTCAGTGGGTGTGTGTATGTGTGCATTGGTGTATGCATGTGTGCCAAATGCATGCAAATGTGTGCATGCATTTTTATGCATGTGTTTTCATGTGTTGTATGTGTATATATGTGTTTGCTCTTATATATATTTGTGTGTTTCTATGTGTTCACATATGACTGGTTGCATGTGTGTGTATGCATGTATGTGTGTGCTTGTGTTTTTGTGTTGTTCATCTGTGTGTATGCATGTGTGCTTATATGTGGGTATGGGTGCACATGTGTTTGTGTGTGTGTACTTGCTCATGTGTGCATGTTTTTGTTTATTTGCATATGTGTGTGTGCATGCATGTTCCTGTGTGTGTGAGAAAGAGTTCATTTATACTTACATGCATGGGTGTGTATGTATGTGTACAAGTGTTTGTGTAGTTGTGTGCATGTCTGCATATATATGTGTGTGTGTGTGTGTTTACATGCATGTGCATTGATTAATGAGAATGTGTGTGCCTGTGTATGTGTATGCGTGTGTGTGCATGCACATGTAAATATGAATGTGCTTGTATGTGTTTCTATATTTGTGTTAATGATTATGTGGTGTGTGCATGTGTGTGTACATGTGTGTGCTTTTGAGTATGTGTGTGTGTGTGTGCATGTGTGTGTGCACATGTGTGTGTGCATGCATCTGTATGTGTCTATGCATGCTTATTTGCATGCACAATTATGTGTGTGCGTGCATGCAAGTGTGTGCTCTATGCACATGTGTGACTTTGTATGTTCCTATCTTTAAGTGTGTGCACTTGCATGTGAGTGTGTATGTGTGTGTGTGTGTGCATTCATGTATATGTGTGTGTGTGTGCAAGTGTGGGTATAAGTGTGTGTGTGGTACATTTGTGCACCTATATTCTTGTGGGTCTAGGTGCATTCATGTTTGCATGTTGTGTGTTCTTGCAAGCAAGCTTGTGCTAGTGTGTATATGTGTGTGTGTGTGTATGTGCATGTGCATATTTGTTTTTTTTTTGTACATATGTGCAAAGTTTTGTGCATATGTGTGTACATGTTTGTATTCTTGTGTGTGTTTGTGTGTGTATGTGCATTCAAGTTGGTGTGTGCATGTTTGTGAGTATGCTATGTGCACATGTTTATGTGTGTTCATGTATGCATATGTGGGTGTGGGTGTGCATGTGTGTGTGCATATCCATGTGATTATGTGGATGTTTGTGTTAATGTACGTGCATGTGTGTGTGTGCATGTATAGGTGTGTCTATGTCTACATGTGTGCGTGTGTGTATGTGCACAAGTGCATGTGTGTGTATGCATGCGAGTCTATGCATCTGTGTCTGTGTGTGTGTGCTTGTGTGTATGTGTCTGTATGAGTGTTTGCATATGAATGTGGGTCTTTAGGTTCATGTGTGTGTGTATGTATTCATGTGTGCATGTGTGAAGTATTGTGTTTGCAGGTGTGGTTGCATGTGTGTGTGTGCCTTTTTGTTTGTATAGGCCAATGCATGTATACATGCATTTGTATGCCTGTGTCTGTGCATGTAGGTGCATGTGTCAAAGTTTGTGTATGTGTGGGAGTGTCTATGCTTGTGCATGTGTTTGTGTGTGTGTGTGTGTGTGCATATGTTGGTGAGTGTCTATGTGTTCATGTACATGCATGCATTTGTGGTTGTGTGCATGTATCTATGTATATGTGTGTGTCTGTTGTGTGCACATTTTTGTGTTCATGCATGTGCAAGGGTGTGATTGTTTGTGCTGTGCATGCATGTGTTAGCTTGTGCAGGAGTGAGCGTATGTGTTTGTGTGTGTGCATATGCATGTGTGTGTATGTGATTGTGTGTGTTTCAAACTAAATGCATGTGCATGTATGTCTGTACAGTTATGTGTGTATATTTTTGTTGGTGTATGCCTCTATGCATATTCTGTGTTCATGTGTGTGTGTGATTGTATGAGTAGATAAATGTGCGTGTGTGGATGTGCATGCATGTGCATGTGTGAGTTTGAAGAAGTGTGTGTGTGTGTGTGCTTCTATGTGTTTGTATGTACATACTTGCATGCATGCATTTGTGCTTGTCAATGCATGTGCATGTATGCACATATATGTGTATGTGTGTTTGTATAAGTGATTACACACATGTATGTGTGTGCAAGGTGTGGTTGTGAGCACTTATGTGTGTGCGTGTGTTTGTGCATGTGTGCATGTGCACATGCATGTGTGTCATTATGCATGTGTGTATTATTTTGTGTTTACATGTATGTCTGTGTGCAAATGTGTGTACATATGTGCATATGTGTGTACATTTGATTGTATGAGTGCATGTGTATTTGCTAGTACATGTGCATCTGTGTCTGTGCTTACAGGTGTATTCATGTGTAATATTTTATTTATCCTTGTGTATGAGCACATGTGTGTGTATGCAAGTGTGTGTGAGTTTGTATACATGTGAGTGAGTGTGTGTACATATGCATTCATGTGTGCGGTTGCATATGTGTGTGTTTGCGTGTGAATGTGTTTATGTTCATGTTTTTATATGTGTGCATGGTGCTTGCATGAATTTGTGTATATTATCATGTGTGTGTGTGTGCGTATGTGTACATTTGTGTGTGTCTGTGCATTTGTGTGTTTGTGTTTGTGTGTGTATGTACTTATACGATTGTGTTCATGCACATTTATGCATAGGTTTTAGTTTGTGTTCCTATGCATGTGTGTGCATGTGTGTGTGTGTGCATATGTGTGCATACATGTGTTAATGCATGCATGTTTTTATGTGCATGTGTGTGTGCGTCCATGTGTATCTTTACTTGTGTAAGTGTAGATGTACATGTGTGTGGGTATGTAATCTTGTGTGTGTAGGTGTGTACATAGGTATTTGTTCATGTGATTATGTGTGTTTATGTGTGTGTCTATGAATGTGTCTTTGTGTTTGTGCATGTGTGTGTGTGTGCAAGTTTTTGTGTGCAGGCGTGCTTTTGTGCATGCGTGTTTATGTGCATGTTTATACTGTGCATGTGTTCAAGTATGTGCACTTTTGTGTATTCGTGCATCTACATGTGTGCATGTATGTGGTTGCATGTATATGTGTGCTTTATTTTTTGTGTGTATGGGAGGGCATGTGTATGTATGCACATGTGTGTGTGTTTACATGTTCATACATGTTCACAAGAATGGGTGCTGATGCATGTGCATTTGCTTGTGTATGCATGGGTACATGTGTGTGTGCATGAGTCATGTATATGTGAGTACGTGTTTGTGTGTGTATGTGATTATGCATAGTAGCATGTGTGTTTGCATGCATGTAATTATATGTGCAAGTCCATGTGTCTCTATTTGTGTGCATATATGTGCTTGGTCATGTGGTGTGTGCATGCATGCTTACTTGTGTGTACATATGTATGTGTATACATGTGTATGTGTGTGTGTGTTTGTGCTTGTATCATTGTATTGTGTGTGTGCTTGCACACCTACATCGATGTGCATGGGCATCAGAGTGTGTGATTATCTATGCATGTTTGTGTGTATGTTTGCATGTGGATGTGTGTTCATGTGTATGTGTTTGTGCATATGTTTGTGTGAGCTTGCACGTATGTGTGTGAGCATGTTTGTGTATGTGTGTGCAACTGTGATTGTCTAAGCATGTGTTTCTATGCTTATGTGTGTTTATTCTTATGCCTTTGTGTGTGTGCATGCATGGTTATGTTTATGCATGTGTGTGTATTGTGCATGCTTGTGTGTACTTGTGTGCATAAGCATACATGCTTGTATGTGTGTGTGCAAGTTGGAGCACCACTATGTACATGTGTGTGTGAGTGTGCTTGTGCATACATGTGTTTATGTCTATGTGTATTCATGTGTCTATTTAGGTTGGTGTGTATGTGTGTGCATATATGTGTGTGTATGCATGCATGCACATGTGTCTATGTATGTTGGTGAATGCATATGTGTGTTCGTATGTGTGTGTTTGTGCACAGGCACACATATATATATATATATGGGTTGTTTTGTGTGTATGAACATATGTTTGTTTGGGCATGTGTATGTGTGTTTGTGTGGTGTATGCATATGTGTGTACATATGCAAGTGTGTGTGTCTATATATGTGCACGTGAGTGTGTGCATGTTTTTGTATGTGTCTATGCATGTGTGTGTTTGTGTGAGTGCATGTTCAAGTATTTTTATGTGTGTCAGCATGCATATGGGTATATCTCTGTGTGTGTGTGTATGTGTTTGTGCATGTATGCATATGTGAGTGTCTCTACAGGTCCATATGTGTGTGTATATATGTGTGCAAGCATGTGTGTATTTATGTGTGTTAGTGAGCATGTGTGAATGTGTTTGTGCATTTGTGCATGTGTGGGTGTGTGTTCATATGCACATGTGTGTGCATTAATGTCTACATGTGTGTGTGTGTACATGTGTGCATGTTTATATGGTTGTGTGTGTGCATATGGTTATGCGTGTGTATGTGTTTATGTATTTGTGCATGTGTGAGTATGCACATATGTATATCTCTATATGTGTGTTTGTGTGTTTATGCATGTGTGCAAGTATAAGTGTGTGTGCAAGTGCATGTCTGAGTGTGTACGCATATGTCTGAGTGTGTATGCAAGCATATGTGTGCGAATGTGTCTGTGTTTGTGTGTTTGTGCATATGTGGGTGTGTGTGTTCTTGCATGCTTCTATGAATGTGCATCTGCTTGTGTTTGTGTGTGTGTGTATGCACATATGAGAGTGCATGTGTGTGAGTATATCTATGAGTGCATGTATTTCTGTATGTGCATGTGCATGTATGAATGTATGTGTAGGTGTGTGAGTACTTGTGTTTTTGCTGTGTGTGTGTTCATGTTATTGTGTGTATGCATGTGTGAGTGTGAACAAACGTGTCTGTGCCTTTGCATGTTCAAGTAAGTGTGTGTGTGTGTGTGTAGGTATGTACATGTTTATGTGCATGGGCATGCTTGTGTGTGTGCATGTGTGTGTGATTTTGTGTGTGGATATATGTGTGTGCATGTGTCTACGTGTTGGAACATATGTGCATGTGTGTAGGTGTATATATGCATTATGCACTGGCTGTTCATATTTGCATATACACCTATGTGCATGTGCATATGTTTTCCTACTTGCGAGCATGCATGTGGGTGTGCACACACATGTGTCTGTGTGTGTGTGTTTGTGGGCATGCTTGTGCCTATCTATGTGTGCATGCACTTGTGAATGTGAGTGTAATTGTATGTGCATCTGCATTAACACTAGTGTGTACGTGTGCATAAGCATGCATTTGTGTGTGTGTTCATGGGTGCATGCATGTGTGTGTATTTTCTTGCATTTATGTGTGTGTGCTTGAGTGTGTATGTAAGGGTTTTTGTGTGCATGTGCGTGCATGAGTGTGTATGTGTTTGAGTATGTGTGTGTATGCTTGTGCGTGTGTATGTGTGTGTATGCATGTGCATGTGTATGCTTGCATGATTGTGAGTGTGTAGGTGTGTTGTCATGTGTGCATATGCTTGTTTGTGCTTGCTATGCATGTGTGTGTGTTGTTGCATGTGTCTGTGTACCCATTCATGTGCTTGTGTGTATGCATATGTGTTTGTAAATGTGCATTTGCACATTTATGAGTGCATGCATAGCTGTGCTTGTGCTTGTCCTTCTGTGTTCTTATATTTGGGTGCTTACATGTGTGCTAGTGTATGCATGCTTATGTGTGTGCAAGTGGATGTGCATGCTTGTTCATGTCATTGCATGCTTGCATGTGTGTTCGTGCATGTATGTGTGTATGTATGTGTTTCTGTGCATGTTTGTATTCTTATGTGCATGCATGTGTGTACATGTGTGTGTCTATAGGCATGAGCATGTGTATGTTGGTGTGTGTGGGTTTTTGTGCATGGTCATGCATGTGAAGTGTACGTGTGTCTGAATTTTTGTTCATTGGTGTGTGTGTGTGTGTGTGTTTGTGCTCTCATGCATGAATATATATGTGTGTGCATATGCAAGCATGTACATGTGCATGCATGCATGTGTGCACATGTGTGTGTGTGTATTTACACATATTTGTGCATGCATGTGTGTATCTATGCATATGTTTATGTGTATAAATTTGCATGTGGTATGTGGTTCTGTGTGTTTGCATGCACTTATGTTCTTGCATATTTATGTGAATGGGCATGTGTGTTTGAGTGTGTGCACCTTTGTGCATGTGTGTGCATGTGCTTGCATGTGATTGTGTGTGGATATATTTGTGCATGTTTGTGCTTGCGTGTATGCATATGTACACATGCATGTGTTTTCATGTGTGCATGTATGTGTATGTGTGCATGTAATGCATTTATGGGCGCATGTGTTCATGTTTATATGCATGTATTTTTGTATTTTTGCATATGTGTTTGCCTTTATGTAAGTGCATGTGTGGACATATGAAACTTTCTGTGTATACATTAATGTGAGTGTATGTGTATAAGTGTGCCTATATACATTCATGTGTGTGGGTTCATGTGAGTGTACATGTATGCGTGCATTTATGATTTGTGTATATGTGTGAGAATGTGCCTGTCTATGCTTTTGTGTATGCATGTTTGAGAATATGTGGCTTTGTTTGTGAGCTTTTTCTTTTGCGTGTGTGTGTGTGTTCATGTGTGTGCATGTGTGCTAGTGTTCGCGTGTGTGCTTATACATGTAAGTGTGTCTGTGTTTGTGTGGATACATGTGCGAGTGCATGTGTATGTGTATGTGTGCATGTGCATGTGCATTTATGTATGTGTTTGTGTATGTGTGTGTACTTGGGTATACCTTTTTGTGCATGTTTGTGCATGCGCGTGCTCATTGGCGTGCATGTGTGCATGCATGTTTTTGTGCATGCCTTTGGGCATATGTGCACTGCTATGTGTGTGTGTATACATGTGTGTGTGTATGTGTGCATGTGCGTGGATGCATACACTTGTGTGAGTGAGTGTAAGGGTGTCTGTGTGTGCATATGCATGTGAATGTGTGTGGGTATGCATGCATAGTTATGTGTGTGTGCGTGTGTCCATGTGTTTATGTGCATGTGCTAATGTGTGTATGTTTGTAAGCGTGTTTGTGTGTGTTCATTTGGGTGAGTGTGTGTGCATGCCTGTGTTAGTGTATGTTTGTCTATATGCATGGGTGTATGTGTAGTTGTTTGTTTATCCACAAATGCATATTTCCTTGTGTGTGTAAAGGAGTTCATGCAAGTCCATGTGAGTGCATGAACGTATGCTTCCTTATATATGTTCATGTCTATGCATGTTTGGGTGCATGTATGTGTTTTAGTATTTATGTGCATGCATGCATGTGTGTATTTGTGTGCATGTGCGTGGGTGAATGAGTGTTTTTATGTGTGTGTTTGTGGGTGTACACGCATGTGTATTTGTGTGTGTTTTTGTACATGTGTGTGAATGTGTTTGTATGTATGTGTGTGCATGCATTTGTATGTGTGCATTTGTGTGTATGTGTATACATGCATGGTTGTGTGCGTGTGCACGTGTGTGTGCATGCATATGTGCATGTATTTTTGTGTGCAAGTGTGTGTGTGTATGTGTGTGCATGTGTGAGTCTATTTGTGCATGTTTATTTGCATGTGTGTGCATACGTGTGCATGTGCATGTGTGAGAAGGGATGTGTATATGTGCTTGTCAACATGTGTGGGTGTGTGTCAGCATTTCTACATGTTCAAATGCACATGTAAGTGTGTGTATGTGTGCATCAATGTGGGTTCTACGTTTGTACACATGTGTGTAAATTTGTGTATGTTCATGTCTATATGTGCATGTACATGTCAGTGCATGTCTACGTGCAAGTTCGTGTGTTTATGTGTTACTGCGTGTACCCTATTATGTGTGTGAGTGTGTGCACATGCATGTGTGTGTGCGCCTACTTTTGAATATGTATGAGTGTGCATGTGCATATGCATGAGTGTGCTTGTGTGTGAGTGTGTGTGTGTGTAAATGTGCATGTGTCTCTATGTTTTTGTATGTGTGTGCATGTTCATATTTTTTATAGCTGATTCTGCATGTTTTTATGAGTACATGTGTAGGCATGTGCATCTACATCTATTTTTGTTTGTGAGTATGTGAGTGAGTGCATGCATGTGTTTGTGCATGTGTATTTGTCTGTGTGTGTGTGTAGGTCTATGATTTTGTGTGCATCTATATGTTTGTGTATGTGTGCGAGTGTGTGTGCTCTTGCATGCATATGTGTGTAGATGTGTGTGTATATGTTTGTGCTTGTACATGCATGTAAGCAGGTGTGCATATGTGCATGTTTGTTCGTGTGTGTGTATCACTGCATATGTTTGTGAGTGTTTGTATATAGGTATGTTAGCAAGTGCATCTGTGTCTGCATGTTTTTGCATGTTAATGCATATATGTGTGTATGTATGTAGCTGTGCACATTTGTGTCTTTATGTGTAGTGCATATAGGAGTGCTTATGCATGTGTTTGTGCATGTGTGCATTTTTGTGTGTGTCCTTGTGTGTTTGTGCATGTGTATGTGTGTGCATGCTTGTGTGTGTGTAGGTGCAGACGTGTGCTTTTGTATGTGTGTGTGTGCATGTGTGCATGTATGTGTATGTATGCTTGTGTGTGTGTTGTGCATGCATTCATGCTTAACTAAATATGTCCATGTTTGTATGTACTCTATGTGTGTGAGGGCATGTGTGTGTGTATGTTTTTGTGCTTGAGTGCATGTTTCTCCATGTGTGTGTATGTGTGCATGCATCAGTATGCATGTGTGCACTTGTGTGAGTGTGTATGTGCATGCAAGTGTTCCTATGTGTGAAGGTATGCAATGCATGCATGTGTGTGCATGTGTATACATATGAGTGTGTGTGCGAACATGCCTACATGCCTATACAAGCGCATGTGTGTGCATACTTTTATACTTTTGTATGAGTGGATATTTGTTTGTGTTCTGTGCATGTGTGAGTGTGTGAATGTAGGAGGAGGTGTGCATGTCCATGTGTGCATGCGTATTTGTAGCTGTGCAAGTTTGAGTATTTACATATGTGTGTGTGCATTTGTGTGTTTATGTGTTTGTGTGCATGTGTGTGTGCCTGTGTGTTTGCCAATGTGTGTGCAGGCATATGTGTGTGAGCATGCATGTGTTGGCATGTGTATCTGCACCTAAATGTGTTCATGCATTTTTGTGCTCGTGTGTGTGTGTGTGTGTGCATATGTGTGTGCTAGTACATGTGAATTGATATGTGCATGTTTGTGCTTGTGTACATATGCATGTGTGTGCATACATGTTCTTGTGTGGGTGTATGTGAATGTCTACATGTATTTTTATGTGTGTTTGTGGGTTTGTGCACATATATGTACGTGTTTGTGTGCATTTATATGGGAACATGTGTGTGTGCATGTGCGTGTGCATGTGTGTGTATGTGTGCATGTGCATGTACAAGTGTGTGAGCATGAATGTGTGTGTGTGTTCATGCATGTAGGTGTGTGTATATGTGTGTACATATTTGTGTGGATAAGTGTAGGTGTACAGGTTTGTGTGAGCATGTATGTGTGTCTAAGCATGTATGCATGTGCTTATGCATGAGTGCATGTGGATGTGTGTACATGTGTGCAAGTGTGTGAGCTCTTGTATTTGAGTAAGTTTTTATGTGTGCCTATTTGTGTGCACATGCATGTATGTGTGTGCATATGCATGTGTGTGGGCATGTGTATGTGTGTGTGTTTGCATGTGTGAATGTGTGCATCTATGAATATGGGTGCTCTTATGTGTGTGTTCATGTGCCCACATGTGCTTCATTATATGTACATATGCCTGTGTGAGTGTGTCCATGCCCATATGTGTGTGTGCATGCACGTGTCCATGCATGTAGATGTGTATATATGTGCTTGCATGGATGTATGCGTACATCGATGTCTTTGTGCGGGTGTACGTTTATGTGATCTTGTGTGTGTGGGTGGGGGTTTGTGCATGTGTTCTTGTCATGTTTTGTGCAAGCATGCATGTATGTGTACATGATTGTATGTACGTTTGTGTGTGTTCATATGTATGCATGTCTGTGTATGTGTATGTGTGTATGTTTGCTTGTACATGCCTACATATGTTTGAGCTTATGTGTGTATGTGTGGGCACGAGCTTGTATGGGTGTGCACGTATAGGTGTGGGTATTTCTATGCATGCATGCATGTGTGTGTGTATGAATGTGCATAGGTGTGCGTGTACATGCATGTGTGTCCACCTATATATGTAAGCATGTGTATGCATTTGTACTTGTATATGTGTGTGCTTATGCATTTATGGGTGTGCATATGGGGTTATGCAAGCACGCTCGTATGTGAATGTGTACATATGTTCGTCATGTGCCTATGTGAGTACGTGTAAGTGTGTGCGTGTGTGTGTGTAAGCCTATGTGTGCATATGTGTGAGTGTGTGTGTGTGTGGCTACTTTTGTTTATATATGTGTGTGCATATATGCATATGTGTTTATGCTTGTGTAAGTGCATTTGTGTGAACTTGTGTTCATGTGTGTGTGTGTGTGTGCACATGCATGCATGTATCTATGGTTGTGTGTATGTAGGTGTCTGTTGATGTGTGTCTATTTGTACTCACATGTGCTTGTGCATATGTGGGCATTTGTGTGCATGTATGCATGCATTCAGATGCATGTGTCTTTGCATGCATGTGTGTATGCACTTGTACATGCTTTTGTGTGTGTGTGTGTTTATGTTTATGTGTGTGCTTGCTTATGAGCATATGTGCATGTGCATGCACGTGTGTGTGTGCATGCATGTGGTCATGTGTGTGTTCACACATGTGTGCCTATGTGTGTGCACATTTGCATGTGCATGAGTATTTGTGTGGTTATTATGAGTGTTGTGAATGCACGTGTGTACATGTGCATGGGTGTGCATATGTGTGTGTGTGTGCACATGTGCAAGCTTGTTTGTGTGTTTGCTTGTGCATGTGTGTGGGTATATGCATGTGTTCCTACATCTGTCTATGCATCCATGCATGTGTGTGTGTATGTTTGTTAGTGTGTGCAGGTATTTGTTTGTGCTTGTTCGTGTCTTTGTGTGGGTGCATACATGTTTATTTGTGTGTGGGCCTATGAGCATGTGTGCATGTGAATGCTTGTGTGTATATGAGTCTGTGTGCATGCGTGTCATCCTGTGAATGTGTGTGCACATCTGTATACGTGCGAGTGTGTGAGTGTATGTTTCTGTGACTGTTCATGCATGTGTACATATGTGTGGGTGTGAATATGATTATGTGTGCTTGTGTGTCTACGTTTCTATGTGTGTATGTGTATGTGTGTGTAGGTATGTGTGTGTCTACATGTTTGTGTGTTTGCATATGTGTGCTTGTGCATGTGTGTGTAAGTACCTGTGTATGTATGTATGTGTTAGTGCATGTGTGTGCATATGCATGTGCATGTGCGACTCTGTTCATGCATGTGTATGCACCTACATTCTTGTGTGTGTATGCACCTACGTTCTTGTGTGTGTATGTGCATGTCTGTGCAGGGGTATGCCCGCACACGTGATTGAGTGTGTAATCCTATGTATGGGTGTTTTATGTATGTGTGTTAGTGTGTGCATGCATGCATGAATGTTCACATGGGCACATGTGTGTGAATATGAGTAGGTTTATGTGTCAATGTGTTATGTGTAGGTCCACGATTATGAAAGTGTGTGTGTACATATGTGTGTGAATGTTTCTACATATATGTGTATATGTGCGCATGTATGAAGGTGCATGTGTGTGTGTATATTTGTACATGTTTGCATTTGCATATGTCTATGCATGTGTGTGCATGTCTGTGTGTTAGAGCAAGCAAATGCATGCCAATGCATGCATGTGTGCATTTATGTGTGTGTACATATATGTGGCTACATATGTGTGTGCATGTGCGTGTTTGTGTATGTGTGTTTGTGTCTTTGCACGAGTTTTTGCGTGCACATGAAAGCATGTGAATGCATGTTGCATGTGTGGTTGCATTTATGTGTTGTTGTACATGTGTGTGTATGTACATGTGTTTGTGTTTGTGTGCAAGTGTGTGTGTGAACTTGAATGCATATGTGAATATGTGTGTGCATGCATGTGTAAAAGTGTGCTGGCATATGTGTGTGTGTTTGTCTACATGCATGTGTATGCATATGTGCACACATGAGTGTGAGTGTGTGCAAGTGTTTATGTGCGAGAGTTCATGTGTGTGTGCATGTCTGTGCACGTGTGTGTGTGTGTGTGCATGTTTGTGCGAGTGTTTGTGTGCATGTGTGTGTGGGCATTTTTGCATGTCTTTGTGCATGTGTGTGCGTGTGTGCATGTGCATGCATGTGTGCACGTTTGTATGTACATGTGCACTTGTATATGTGTGCATGCATGTGTGAGTGTGTGTTTGTGCATGCATGATGAGTTTGAATTTGTGTGGGTGTGTATGTGTGTGCCTTTGTGTGTTTATGTGTGTGTGAGTGTATGGATCATACATATATATGTGCTTGTGCGTATGTGTCTGAGTGTGTATGCTTGTGTGTGTGTGCATATGTGCTTGTGTAGGTGTGTGTGTGTGTGTGTGCATGTGTGTCCATTTTAATGTGTGTATTTTTGTATGTGCATGTGTTTGTGTGCATGTGTGCATGTTTATGGGTGTGGGCTATATATGTGTGCATATATTTATGTGTATGTGTGTGTGTGTGTGCATATGTACATATATGCATGTTTGTGTGGGCATGCATGTACGTGTGTCTACTTTTGTGCACATACATGTATTTGTATGTGTTAGTGCCTGAGTGTGTGTGTGTGTGTATGTGTATGCATTTGTGTGAATAGATGTGCTTATGTGTGTGCATGTGTGTGTGAATATGTGAGTGTCTGTGCATGCATGTGTGCCCCTATGTTTATTCTTATTTGTGCATGTGCACGTGTGTGTATATGGGTGTGCTGGTGTAGGTGTGTGTCTTTGAATGTTTGCCCATGTTTATTTATTGTGTGTGTGGAGCATGCTTTTGTGTGTTTTAATGTAAGTGTTAGTGTATACGAGTCAGCATTCCTGTGTTGGTGTGTGCATATGTATGCACATGTGTGTGAGTGTGTGCATATGTGTATGTTTGCATGTGTGACTATGCATATAAGTGTGTGCATATGTGCATGCCTGTATTTATGCATGTGCTTATGCATATGTGTGTATATATATGTACACATGTATGTGTGTGTGTGCATTTATGTATATGTGTACGTGTGTTTGAGCATGCAAGTGTGTGCATTTTTGTTTGTCAATGTGTGGGTTTTTGTTTGTGTATGTCTTTGTGTGTATGTGTGTTCATGTACGTATATGTGTGTGCATTCATATGTGTGTGTGTGTGTCTACTCTCTTGGGCATTTGCATATGTGTGATTGACTGTGAATGAGTTTGTGTGTCGTTGTGTGCATGTTCATGTGTTTGTGCATGTGTGCATGGGTGTGCATGTGTGTGTGTGTAGTGTGTTTTGTTGTTGTACGTATGTGTGTGTACTTTATGCTCATTAGTTCTTGCACATGTGTTGGTTGGTGCATAAGTGTGTGCAAATGTGCCTGCATTGGTGTATGCATACTGGTGTGTGCATGTGCATGAACATGTGTGGGTGGGTTGTAATGTGTGTGCATGTGCATGCATGTATGTTTGCATGTATATATATGTACATGTGTGCACCTATTTGTGCATGTGCGTAGATCTATGTGGGCATGTGTGTGTGTGCTACATATGCATGTGAGTGTGTAGGTATGCAAGCATGTGGGTGTGGAGGTGTGTGTGTCAGTGCGTGCATGTATGTGTGTATGTGTCTATCTATATGTGCATGCATTTATTTGTGTGTGTGTCCATGTGTGCATTTGAGCCTCTATGTGTGTGTGTGTACATGCATATTTGTGAATATGCACATGTGTTGGTGTTTACATGTGCATGTGCATGTGTGTGTGCATGTTTTCATTTGTGTGCATGTATTATGTGTGAATATGCATGTGGGTGTGCGTGCATGTGTGTCAATGATGTTGTGTGTGTGAGTGTGTGGGTCTCAATGCATGTGCATATGGGCAAGTGTTCTTGTGTATGTTTTTGTACATTTATGAGTATGCATGTTTATGTGTGTGGGTGCATTTTGAGCACATGTGTGCTAGCATTCAAGTGCATGCGTTCATGCTTGTGTGTTCGTGTGCATGTGTATGTTTGCATATGTGCAGGTTAGTGTGTGCACGTGGACTTGCATGTGTATGCAAGTGTTTCTATATGTGTGCATGCATGTGTGTGTGTGTGTATGTATGTTATATGTGTGTATGCATGATGTATGTCTATGTGTGTGAATGCATATGCACCTATGAGTGTATGTTTGTGTGTGTTTTCTTGTATGCATGTGTGCTTGTGGTGTATGTGTATGTGTTCTTATGTGTGTATTCTTGAATGTTTATGAATGTGTGTATACATGTGTATGTGTTGTTGTGTGTGCATGTGTGTTCATGTCTACATCCATGTGTATGTATGTGTGTGTGCGTTTGAGTGTATGTAGATTTGTAAGTATATGTTGTATGTGGGAGGGGGTGCATGTTGGTGTGTGTGCATATATATGTGTGCATGCATACCTACATGCATTCTTGCATGTGTGTGTGTGCATGTGTATACATATTTGTGTGTAGGTTTGTGTATATGTTCAAGTGTGCACGTGTGTGTGAGTTTGTGTGTGCATGTGTGTCTGGATATGTACTTATGTGTATTTGCATGTAGGCACACACATTTGCATAAGTGCATGTGTATATGTTCATGTGCATGTGTGCTCGTGTGTGCTTGTGTGCATGTACTTGTGCATATATGTGTTGTGCACATGTGCATGTGCGAGTGTATATGTGTATGTATGTGCATGTGTGTGAGTGTGTGTGGATGTGTGTGTTTGTGCAAGTCTGTGTACTTGTGCATATATGTATGGGTCTGCATGCATGTGTGCATGTTTGTATGTGTATGCATGTGGTTGTGTTTGAGCATGTGCATGTGTGTATGTGTATGCACGTGGTTGTGTTTGAGCATGTGCATGTGTGCAAGTGTGTGTTCACATGGTCATGTGTGTGCATGTTTGTGTGTGTGTGCATGCATGTATGCATGTTTGTATGATTCTACATGCGTGCATGTGGCTTTATCTATGCATCTATCCACATGTGTATGTGTATGTACATGTTTGATTGTGCATGCATGTGAGTGCATGGACATGTGTTTGTGTGCCAATGTATCTATGCAAGTGTGTGTGCATGTTTATGTGTATGTCTATGTGAGTGTGTGTGTGTGTGCATACAAGTGTGTTAGTACATGTTTGTGTGTGTTTATATGTGCATATGTGTTTGTATGCATGTGTGAATGTTAGTGTGTGTGTGTATATTCGTGCTTAAGTGTACAAGTGCTTATGTGTGCATGTGTTTAAGAGTGTAAGTAAGCGGGTGGATGTGTGTGCATTTGTTCATGTGTGTATGCATGTGCGTGTGTATGTACATTTATATTTCTATGTGTGTGTTTGTGATTTTACGCATGTGTTTGTGCATGCGCACATGTTCATGTTCATACATGTGTGTGTGTGTGTTTGTTCATATTCATGTGTGTGTATATAAGTGTGTTTATACATGCATGTTCATGCTTATGACTGTGTATGTGTCATCAGTGTTTGTGCATGATTTTTATGGATACATTTGCATACATGTGAGTGTGAGTGTATGAATGTCTGTGAATCTTTGTTTATGCATGAGTGTGTACCCATGCCTATACCTGTGAATGTGCATGTGTGTGCATGTGCTTGTGCATGTGTGTATGTGTGTGTGTGTGTATGAATGCATGTGCGTATGTATGTGTGAGTGTGCATGTGCATCTGCATTCATGTGTGTGTGTCTCTCTACATGTGCATATATTTGTGTATGTGTGTGTGCATATGTTTATATGTACATGTTTGTGCATATACAAATATATATGTGCATGTGTGTGTATGATCTATATGTGTGCATGCCACACATATGTGCATGCACACATGTGATGTTTGTGTGCTTTTCCCATGCATATGTGTACGTGTGTGTGTGTGTGTTTGTCTATGTGCATGTACTAATGTGTGTATGTCTATGTATACTATGTGTGTTCCATGTGTGTATCTATGCATATGCATTTGTGTAGGTGTGGTTGTATGTGTATGTGTGGATGTGAATGCATTTTTGAGTGTATGCATGTATGTGTTTGTGCATGCTATGTGTTGTGTGCACTCACATGTGTGTGCATGTGTGCTTGTGGATATGTCTACATGTATTTTTATGTAGGTGTTCGAATGTCTTTCACTGTGTACATGTGTTATTACGCATGTGTGCATGTGTGTACGTGTGTATGCTTATGTGTAGCTATGCACATGCATGTGTGCACAAGTATTTGTGTGTTCACATGGATGTGTGTGTGTGCATGCATGGCATGCGTGTGTTGGTTGTGCATATGTGTGGGTTTGTGTTTCTATGCATATGTATGTATTTATGTGTGTGTTTACATGTGCAAGTGTGTCTCTAAAAGTGTGTGGAGGTGTTTGTGCATGTGATTGTGTACATGTGCATGTGTTTATGTGCATATGCATGCACATGCATATGTGTGTGTGTGCATTTGTGTGTTCGTGTGTGTTCATGTGTGTAGATATTTTTGTGTGTGAATGTGTTTGTGTTGTTGTGAGTGAGTGTGTGCATATGGGCACATGTGCATGTGTGTGTGCATGCATGAGTGTGTGTGTGTGTGTGTGCATATATGTGATTGTGTATGTGTGTGTGTCCAAGTGTGCTCAAATATTTGTATTTACATGTTTGCATTTGTGCAAGTGTTCACAACTATGAATGTTTTGTGTGTGTATGCATATTTGTACACGTATGCATTCATGTGTGATCGTGTGTGCTTGCATATGTGTGTGTGTGTATTTGTGTGTACATGTGTGCATGTGTGTGCATGCCAACATGCTTGTGTATAGTTGTGTGCATGTGTATATGTGTGTTTGTGTATGTGCTAGTTTTCGTGAGTTTGTGTGTGCATATATGCATATATGCGAGCATGTATGCATGTGGTGTTTACATGGATGCATGCTTGTGTGCACTTGTGTGTGTGGGTGTGTGTATGTGTGCATGTGTGTGTACATGCTTATGTCTATGTTTGTGCATTTGTGCATGTGTTCGAGCATGTGCACACTAGTGCATTCGTGCATGTGTGTTGGCATATATGTGGGCACAAGTGTGAGTGTGTGAGCTTTTATGTTTGCGTGCTATGTATATGCATGTGTGTGGGTGTGCATATGTCTACCAATGCATGTGTGCACTAATGCATGTGTGTGAGTGTGTGCTCATTCGTGTGCATAAGTGTGCTAATGCTTGTAGTTGTGTCTACATGTGTGTGTGTGCATGCATGTGTGAGAGTGTCAGTGTGTGTGTATGCAAGTATGTGTATGGGTGTAGTGCATACACATGCATGTGTGTGTACATGAGTATATAGGTCTATATGTAGACATGCATGCATGTGTTAAGTGCATACATAAGTGTGTGTCTGTGTGTGCTTATGTTTATTTGTGTTTTTCTGTGCATGCATGTGCATGGTCAAGCATGTGTGTGTGTGCATATGTGCATGTATGTTTGCATATGTATGAGTGTGAGTGTGTTTGTTTGTGCTTGTGTGGGCATGTGTATGCATGCTTGTGTGTAGGTGTGTGCACGTGTGTATATGTGTGTGTTCATGTGTATGTGTGAGTACTCGTGGGTTTGTGTGTGCATGTGTGCATATGTGCGAGCATGTATGCATGTGTGTGTGGGTATGTGGGTGTGTGCTTGTGTGTACTTGTGTGTGTATGTGTGCGAATGTTTGTGCATCTGCATGTCTATGTTTGTGCATGTGTTTGAGCATGTGCACATGAGTGCATTCGTGTGTGTGTTGGCATATATGTGGGTACAGGTGTGAGTGTGTAAGCTTTTACATTCGTGTGTTGTGCATATGCATGGGAGTAGGTGTGCATGTGTGAGCCAATGCATGTGTGCACTAATGCATGTGTGTGAGTGTGTGCTCATTCAAATGTGTATGTGTGTTAGTGCTTATAATTGTGTCTACATGTGTGAGAGTGTGTTAGTGCTAGTAATTATCCACTGATGCAAGTGTGAGTGTGTTTGCCTGTGTGCATAGGAGGGTGTGTGTGCAAGTGTGTGAATGGGTGCATGCACATGCATGTGTGTGTCATTACACATTTTACGTGTGTGTGTCTATCTGCATTAGTGTGTGCATGAGTATGCAAGTCTATGTGTACATGCATGCATGTGTATGAGTGCACACATGGAGGTGTGTGTGTGCATGTCCCTGTGTCTATCTGTGTTTTTGTGTGTAAGTGTGTGTATGCATGTGTATGGCCAAGTGTGTGTGTGTGCATATGTGCATGTACATTTGTAAATGTATGTGTCTGAGCATGATTGTTTATGCATTTATGGGCATGTGTAAGCATGCTTGTGTGTCTGCGTGCTTGTCCTTCTATGCCTTTTATGCATGTGTCCCTGTTTACATGTATGTGTCTATATGTGCATGTGTGTATATGTGTCTATGCATGTGTACCTATGCATGCATGTATGTGTGTTCATTTTTTCATGCGTCTTTGTGTTTGTGTGAAAGTTTGTGTGTATGTTCATGTGCATGTGCATGTGTGTATGCATACATGAGTTCCTGTGTCAATGCATAGGTGTTCGTGTGTGTGAATGGTTTCTTATATGCATGTGTGTATGTTCGTGAATGTGTGTCTGTATGTGTGCATGTGTGGCAGTGTGTGTGTGTCAGTGTGTGTATGTGCATGTGTGGTTGTGTTTGTGTGAGCATAAATGTGTATAAGTGTGTGTGTGTGTGTATGGGTTTGTGTGCTTGTGTTTGTAGGTGTGTGTGTGTGTGTGTGTGTGTGTGTGTGTGTGTTTATAGGTTTATGTGCATGTGTTTGTGTTTGTGTGCAAGTGTGTACATGTGAGCATGTATGTGTATGTGCATGTGAGCATGTGCGTGTGTGTACATGTTTATTTGTGTCCATGTGTGAGCATAGGTGTGTATGTGTGAGTGTGCATGCATGAGTTTGTGCTTGTATATGTGCATCTGCACACATGTGTGTGTATTTATATTTACATACATCTGTGTGTGTATATATATATGTGTATGCATGCATACATGCATGTTGTGTGTGTATTTGTCTGTGTTTATGCATGTATGTACATATGTGAGTATGTCTGTGATTGTGTGTATGCTAAAGACTTTGTCTATACACAAAAATTTCTATTTGTGTTAATCTACGTACATATGTATGTGTGTGTGTGAACACATACATACATGTGATTATGTTCACATGTGTGTGCATGTTTGTGCATAGGTGTTCTTATGTATGTATGTGTGTGTGTGTGTGCATGCATGTGTATGTGCATGTATGTATGTGTGAGTGTGTGTATGCATGCATGTGTGCATGGGCTTGAGTGTGTGTGTGTGTGTATGGATATGTATGCAAATTTTTGTACATGTGTATGTATGCAAGTATATGTATATGCATGCATGTGAGCATATGAGCATATGTACATGTGTGTATATGTGTATATGTGTGTGCATTTTTGTTTGCATGCGTGTATGTTTACATGTTTGTTTATGTTTGTGTGTACATATGTGTTTGCATGCATGTGTGTGTGCTTTTATGTTCATGTGCGTGTGCATTTGCACATGCGCTTGTATGTGTCTATATGCACTCATTTAGGAGAGAGTGTGTGTACTTATGTATGCATGTGTACGTATGTGCACGTGTTCATACATGCGTACTTATGTCTACATGTGTGTGGGTCAGCTTGTATTTATGTGGGTGTTTGTGCGTGCAAGTGCATGGTCATGTGCATGTGTTTGTATGCATACACATGTGTGTAGGTGAGCTTTCTAGTGCATGCATGTGTTTGTGTGTGTGGGTGTATGTGTGCTTATGTGTATGTATGTGTGTGTGTGGATGTTTGCATGTGCATATGTTTATGTCTGCGTGCAGCACTTGTGCATTTATTTTGTTTGTGCGCATGTGCGTGTATATATCTATGTGTGCAAGTGAATGTGTGTGCATGTGTGTGTATGTGTGTTGATGGGTGTGAGCATGTGTGCATGTGCATGTGTGCATTTGAGTGTGCATGAGTATGTCCATGTATGCATGCATGTGTGGGTGTGAGTGTGAGTGCATGTGTGTGTGTGTGTGTGTGTGTGTGAATACGGGCATGCACATGTATGTGTGTGTATATGTACACATGAATTTGCATGTGTGCATTTGCATGCATGGGCTTGTGCACTAGTGTATGTGTGTGCATGCACATGTGTGAGTGTACATGTGTTTGCACATCATAGTGTGCATGTGTGCATATGTGTCTACACATGAGCATCTGTAAGTGTGTCTACTTTTCAATGCATGTTTGTGTGTGTGTGCATGTGTTTGTGTCAGTATATATGTATGTGTTTGTGTGTATACATGCATATGTTTTTTAATGTGTATGCAACCATACATTTGTGTTTTCGTATGTGCATGTGTGCATTTATATGTTAGTGCATGTGTGTGCGTGTGTGTACATATATTTTTGCCTATGCATATGTGCATATGTGTGTATGTGCTATTGTGTGTGCATGTGTGGTTGTGTGTGTATAGGCATACCTGTGTGCATCAACATGTGTCTGTTTGCCTGTGAGTGTATGTCTATGTGTGTGTGTATGTGTGCATGTGGGTGTGTGTGCATTCGTGCATGTGTTGGTGGTTTTTGTGGGTTTTTGTGTGCATGTGTGTGCTTGTGTGTAGGTGTGTACAAATGTATGCATGTGTGTGTGTGTGTTTGTACTTATGTGTCTGCATGCAAGTTCATATGTGGATGTGTGTGCTTATGTGGTGCATATGTGTGTGTTTGCGTGCATGTGTGTGAGCATATGTTCATGTGTATGCTTGTGTGTGCATGTGCACAACCATGCATAAGTTTATGCATGCATGTATGTAGTCTTGTGGCTAAGTGTGCATGTGTTTTTGTGCATATGTGTGTAAGGGTGAATGCATGCATGTGTATGTGTTTGTATGTGTGTGTGTGCATGTGCCCATGCATTTGTTTGTGTGCATGTGTGTGTGTAGATGTGTTTGTGTGCACTAGTGTGTGAGGGTGTGTGCATGCACAAGTGAGCATGTGCATACACGCATGGGTGTGGGTACATGCTTGTGTGTGTGCATGTGCATATGTGTGTCTACATGTTCATGTAGGTGTGTGCATGTGTGTCTGTGTATTCATATGTGTGTACAAGTGTAAGTGTTTGTCTAGGTGTGTGTATGTGTGTGTGGCTACTTGTGTGGATAATTGCATGTGTTTCTTGGCATGTGTGTGTTGGTGTATGTTGCATGTGTGTGTGTGTGAATGTGCATGGTTGCATGTGTGGGTTTATGTTTAAGTGTGCATGTGCATATGCTTACATGCATGTTTACGTGTGTGAGTGTTTTCTTATGTGGGTGGTTGTGCTTGTGTATGTAAGTGTGTGTGCCTGTGTACATCAATGTGTGCATATATGTGTCTGTGTGAGTGTGTGGTTGTGTATGCACATGTATGTATGTTTGTGTGTTGATGCATGTTTGTTTCTTGTGTTTCCTGTGTGTGCAAGTGTTTGTGCATAAGGTATATGTGTGCATATGTGTTTGCATATGTATGTATGTGTACATGTGTGTGTACATACATGTGTCTACATTTGCATGTGTGCATGGATGTGCATGTATAAGTGTGTGCATAAGTTTGTGTGAGTATGTGTTCATTTATGGGTGTATGTGTCTGTGCATTCATCTGTGTGTGTGCATGTTCATGTGAGTTTGTGGGTATGTGTGCACATGTGTGTGTTCATCATCACGAGTGTGTTTATGGGTTTGAGCATCTGCCTTTGTGTGTTCATATGTTTTTGTGTGCATGTGTGTATGTGTGCACACATATGTGTGTGTGTGTGTGTGTGTGTCCAAGTATGTGCATAGGTGTCAATGCATGCATGTCCATGTGCATGTGCTTATGTGTCTGTGTGTGTGCGTGTGTGTGCTTACATTCGTGTGCGTGTGTACGTGTGTCTATATGTATGTGTCTTTGTGCATCTATAGTACTTGTGTGTGTGCATGTGTACGAGTCAGTTTGTATCAGTGTATGTGCATGTGTTTGCATGTGTGCATGTGTGTATATGTGTATGTATGTGCTTGTGTGTTTGTGGGTGTATGCATGTATACGTGCATATTTTTTTGGTATTTTTATTTGTGTGCATGTGTACATGTGTTCATTTATGTGAACTTTTTACCACACTTGTTCACGTGTGTGTACATGAGTGGGTGTGTATGTCTATGTATGCCATGTAAGTGTGTAAGTAGGCATGTGCATGTGTTTTTGGTTAGAAGTGTGTGTGTGCTAGTGCATATGTGTGTGAGTGTGTGATCATGTGTGTTTATGTGTGTGTATGTTCGTAAGGGTGTATGCATGTTTGTGAGATGTGTGCATGTGTGTGCATGTATACGTGTATCTCTGTGTGTGTGTGTGTGTATGTGCATGCACACATGCATTTATCAATGTGCATTCATGTGTATGTATGCATGTGCCTTTATGCATGTGTGTGTACCTGTGTGAGTATGCATATGTGTGTGTGTGCATGTGTGGGTGCATGCACGTGTATGCATTTGTGTATGCACTTGTGTTAATAGTGAGTGCATATGTGCCTGTGTGTTGCATGTATGTGTGTTTGTGTGCCTATGTCTACATGTGTGCATATGTGTGTGTGTGTACATGTGTATGGTGGTGTGTGAACACCCATGTGTGTGCATGTAGGTGTGTGCAAATATGTGAGGATGTGTGTATTCTTGCATGTGCATGTGAATTTGTATAGGTCTATTTGTGTGCATGTGTGTGCGTATATATGTGTGTGGGCATGACCACATGCAAGTGCATGTGTGTGCATGTGTGTGTGTGTGCATATGTGTAGTTGTGTGTGTGGGTGTTTATGTGTGTGCATGAGTGCACACATGTGTGTGTGTGTGTGTGTTTGCATGAATTCGCATGTGTGTGAATGTGCTTAAGTGATTGGCTATGTATGCATGTTTCTATGTGAGTGCAAATGCATTTGTGTATTTATGTGTGTGAATGTGCACGTGTGTGTGGGTGTGTGGGAGCATGTATGTGTGTGCATTTGTTCTTGTCTATGTGTGTGTGTAAGACTATGTGTTGTGTGTGCTTATATGTGTATGCATGTGTGTGTGTATATGTATGAATGCATGCAAGTGTGCATGGCTTTATAGTTGCGTGAGTGCACTTGTGCATATACATGATTCTTCCTGTGTGTGTTTGTGCATGTGTGAGCATATGTATGTGTGTATGTGTGCTGATATGTGTGTTGTTGAGCACGTGCATATTGTTGTATTGCTGACCCCTAGTCCTGGTGTTTTATTTGATGATAACAAACCCTGAATATTTCTAATGAATATATTCAAATGAATTTTTAGATTTTATTTAGCTGATACTTTTATTCATGGGAGAACTAAAAGAAGATGACATGCAAATGTTATGTCTCATTACGATTATCTTGGTTGGAGTAGCAAACTTCCAAGAGATGTATTCTGAATTTAAGTTTAGGCATTTCAATTTTACTTTGATTATATTGTTATGCTTGATTGAAATATTTATTATAAGGTATGTAAATTAAATTCAAATTATCTTAGACCAATATTTAAGTTTCTAATATTTTTTATCCATCTAACTTGATTATCTTCATTATCATTTTATCTTAATAATATTTTTGAAATCCTTAACTAATCTATTGCAAAAAAATGTGTTGATAATATTAATTAATTAGTAGAAAATTTCATAACAATAAATAACCCGTTCATACAAGCAATTACCCTATGAACCAACCGAGTCGCTACAGTGAATTGGCTCGATGAATACTTATGAAAGCAGTTCGACACATAATCAATCCCAAAATTTGCTTTTTGGATTGACTCATCAATCTTGCCTCTGTAAATCAAACCAAGTATACGTAGTTAGCGAGACACTCAAGTGATTAATTCTCGAACCTAACAAGGGGCAACCAAACCAGTTGTTTGGCTGTGTATAGAAGTTACAGAAATCGTTATAATTAGAAAAAAGTAGAACAAAAACACTTGGGACTAAAAATGCAAACTTACCTACATGGTCAGCTCCCAAATTATGGAAGTACGTGAACCATCTCATCATGCTTTTCATAGTCGAATGATCATCGTCGTGTCACATTTTTCAAAAGTGACAACTCTATTAGCCATCCAATCGTGTAATTTTTTTGATCGTATGGTCCAAATTTTGTCCCCTCAAAAAGTTAAATCCTACTATTAGATCACAATTCACATCTAATGGCCTAGATCAATTTCATATTTCTAAAGGTATATATTTGATTGTATCCATTCGATCACTCAGTTTTCACGATCGAATGGACCCAGAGCATTCTCATCGAACAAATCCTACACAATGGCTATTTTATCCATTATTTTGTGTAGTTGGAGATTCTTTTTATTTATTCCTAATTAAAATATTATGAAAGCTACAAAAATAGTAACGACTAAAATGGGTGTTTGGTAAGCGCTTTTACCAGTTACAAATTGCCTATAGATATGAGGTTTTTGTGTGAAAATAAAGAGGAGAATTTTTATGTGATCCAATGAAAGTTGTAAGAAAAAAATATTCAAGTCAATAGCAACTAGTTCCCATGGTCATTTTTATATGCTATTGAATGATTCACTCAACAAACTCCTTAAATTCTTTTCTTTCTCAAATAAATTAAATTATTAATTATATTGATCCTTAATTCAATTAATTAAGATACTTGGGCCTTTTTAATGATTTCATCAAGCATAAGATTTTAGTTTTATTGATTTAGATTTTTTGCCAAATGATTATTTTCTATTACCATTTTATTTTATTGTAAGACTGTAGTAGCCTATCTTGTTTATTTTTTTCTAAGGTCGTAGTAGTCTGTCTCTTTGTTGTGAGGGTTTAACTTACCCATCTTTCGATGAAAGAATAACATTGTGTTTATGTTAGCCTGGTTTTTACTATGGGTGGACATAAGCTTATTTTATAAGCCAAACTATCTAAAAATCGATTGTGTATATTTTTAATTATTGTTGGCTTTTCAATTAAACGATATTTATAAAACTTAATACGTTTCAAAATAAATTTTAAATTTTTAGAAAATCACCTTTTTATAATTGTTAAACCTTATTAAAAATTACTTTAAATATTTTATTAAAATATTTTGTAATAATTCACAATATATTTCCTAGTAATTCACCTCCTTACTAAATCCCACTTCAATTAGTATCAGAGCAAGGCTCTTTTCTTTTGAGAAAAAATTCTTAGGAAAGATCCATTGCTCAAATTGATACATCAATAGGCTTGGGTGAAGATGCATCATCAATTAGGCCACCATTATTCTGTGGATATTATTATCTTTGTTAGAAAACTAAGATAAATAGCTAATTAAAATCAATTGATAGAAAAAAATATAGGAATTGATGCAAGTTCATTCTCATTTTTCCTTTAAGCAAAATGCACAAGGTATGTGCCTAATGTTTTTTATGAAATGGATAACTATGAAAAATGTAAAGTGCAATCAAATGATAGAGCCATAAATATTTTACGTTGTGTATTGGATGCCACAAAATTTAATAGAATTATGAATTTAGAAATGTCTTATAAAATTTGACATAAAATATTGGTAACACATAAAGGAATTTCTTTAATTAAGGAAAATTAAAAAAATATGATCATGCATGATTACGAGTTATTTAAGATGCTTACAAATGAATCCATTAAAAGTATGTTTACAAGATTTATTAATATTATAAATGCATATTTTAGTTTGGGAAAGCCAATCTCTATGAATGAATTGGTGAAGAAAATTCTTAGAATTTTACCCAATGAATATGATCCATTGAGCACCACCATCAAGACAACCAAAAATATTTCTACAATGACATTAGATGACTTGATGATGGGTCAGCTTATGACAAATGAGCTAGAAATAGAGAGGAGAAAAGAAGAAGGATTAGTTGAGAAGAACAACACAAAGAAGGAGCAAGTAATAACATTGAAGATGTAGAAAGATATTTTAGAAGGGACATCAACTGATGATGATGGTATTGCTTTAAGTTCGAAAAGATTAAGTCCTTAATGTTAGAGGAAAGTATAAAAATTCTATGAAGAAAATAAGAATAAAAAGAAAATATTGAAAGTAGCTTGGAGTGATTTAGAAGAAACCAGTAGAAATGAAGAGAAGGAAAACAATGATTGACTTTTTATATGATGGCTAGAGAAGAAGAAGAAAAGAGTGCATCCTCAATAAAGAAGTGGTAAATTAGTTTAAAGAAAAATTGGCTAAAGAATTACTTTATGTTTGCAAAAAGTTTACAAATTTGAATAAAAATATGAGAAATAAAAAGAAGAATATAGTGAATATTTAAGTTATTATGAACAAATTAGAGAAAAGTCTGACATTTATTTAAAGAATAAGGAAAAAACCTAATGATTATTTAAAACAAAAATTGAATGAGCATGCATCATTAATTAATGAATTTAGTGATTTTAAATCTTTGCACTTACTTGATTAATTTAAAATAAAAAACAAATTAATGGACATGTTTTTATTACAAATGTTAGAATATCTCATTTGCATAGGCATGTTAATATTTTATATGGTTTTAATAATAAGCTTACATTCCGTTGTTGTATGTAACCTGGTCATACTTCACATGAATGTAGGATTAGAGCTAATATTAATTTTAAATTTCCACTTTTGCAAGGATAGTAAAAAAATAATTCCTTACACATTAATGTGTTGAACCCAAAATGGCTTAGGTTCTCAAATTTAATAATTAAAATTTACTATTATATATGTAAATTTTGATAAATAAATTTTAACTAAAAATTAGTATAAAATAGATAAGAAACAAATAAGATTTGCGAAATTAAGTTTAAAAGATTTAAATTAAATAAATAAGAAAAAGGCATAATTGAAGAAAGTCTTAAAACTTTAAAGCTAATTTAGGATCATCTTAATAAAAAAATTGTGCAAAATTTTTGATTGAGTTTAAAATTGATCTAATAAAAATTTATCTTTCATAAAAAATTTTAAATCAATATTAATATAATATGTTTTTGATAGTAGTTATAAAAATAATTAATTAAATCAATTTGAAAGGGATTGAATGAGTTGACCCATAGTTCGTTAGATAAAACTATAATTAAATATTTCTTAAAAAATTATTAGATGATATATTGGTTGATAATTTAATAAATGTTTAAGGTTATAAACAATTTATAAAACTTAGATTTTGTTCTTTTGATTAATAACAAAAAGGGGGAGAGAATAAAAATTAAAAGAATAATCATAAATTATGGGAAAGCAATAATCTAGTAATAGCATACATATAGGAAGAGTTCATACTTAATTATTTTCTATATTTCTTTCATAAATAGTCTATATTTTTATTAATATTATTATAGGTTTTATTATCATCAAAAGAGAGAGATTTTTGTATTGTTGACCCCTTGTCATAATAATTTATTTGATGATAACAAATCCTAAATATTTTTTATGAATATGTTTAAGTGAATTTTTAGGTTTTAAGTAATCGATACTTGTATTCATACATAAAATTATCACTTGAGTGAACTAGTATGGTTCGATCATAAATACTTCTGAATGTAGTTCAATACATAATCAATCCCAAATGTTACATTTTGGATCGGGTCATCAATCCTACCTCTGCAAATCAAACCAAGTATACGTAGCTACCTGGTTGCATAAGTGATTAATTCTCGAACCTCACAAGGAGTAGGCCACCTAGTTATTCGATTTCATATAGAAGTATTAAAATACATATAAGTAGAAAAAATAGAACAAAAGTGAAAAGTGACAAAAGATACAAACCTTATCTACACATTGAACTCCCGAATTACGAGAGAAATGTGAACAATCCAATTGTACATGTCTTCATCAAATGATCACTATTGTATCACATTTTTCAAAAGTAGCAATTCTATCAGCTATCCAATCACATAATTTCATGATCACACTATCCAAATTTCATCCAATCAAAAAGTGATATCCTACCATCAGATCATGATTCAGATCTAATGACCCATATCAAATTCATATTTCTAAAGACACAGATTTGATTGCATCCATCCGACCATTCAGTTTTTGAGATCGAATGGTTTCAGAGCACTCCAATTGAACAACTATTGTGCAATGGCTATTTTAACCATTTTTGCAAGCTGTTGGAGATTTTTTTATTTATTTCCTAATTTAAATATTATGAAAGTAGAAAAAATGGTAACCACTTAAATTGGTGTTTGGTAAGTTCTTTTAGCCGTTACAAATTACCTATAAATAAGAGATTTTTGCACTTAAAATAATGAGAAGTTTTATGTGATCCAAAGAAACGTTTTAGGCAAACATATTCAAGCCATTTGCAACTCGTTCCCATCATCGCTTTCATATGCTACTGTGTCATTGACTCGACAAACTCCTGAAATCATTTTTCTTCTCAAATAATCTAAGTTATTAATTTTCTTGATCTTTAATTAATTTAATTAAGATATCTATGCCTCCTTATTCCATTCATCAAGCATAAGATTTTAGTTGTATTGATTTAGATTTTATGTGATCAAATGATTTCTCTCTATTGCCATCTCATATCATTTTAAGGTTGTAGAAGCATGTTCTATTTATGTCATTATAAGGTCGTAGTAGCCTATCTCTTTATTGTGAGAGTTTAGCTTACCCATCTTTTGATGAAAGGCTTATATTAGGTTTGTGATTGCCTAGTATTTGTCGAGGGTAGGCGTAAGCCGACTTTATAAGCCAAACTACTAAGAAATCGATTGTGTATATTTTAATTATTGTTTGTTTTCAATTACATGACTTTTACAAAACTTAATATGATTTAAAATAAAATTAAAAATTTGTAAAAAAGCACTCTCATATATTCATTAAACCTTATAAAAATCACTTTAAATATTTTATTGAAATATTTTGTAGTAAACCAAAAATTTAATTCTTAGTAATTCACCTTTTCCTTGCTAAACCTCACTTCACATATGTGTATGCGTTCGTGTGTTTCCATGCATATGCAAGTATGTGTGCATGTGTATGTCTATGTATGTAAGTGTTTCTAGGTTTGTATGTGTGTGCATATGCATGTGTGTGCTTATGTGTGTGTGCATGTGCATGTATGCTAGGGTGTATGTATGTGTGTGTAAGCATATGTATATATGCACTTACATATGTGTGCGTGTGTCTGTAGGAGAGCATGCACATTCATGTTTCATGTTCATGTGTGTGAGGGTGTGTGCATGTTTGTGTTTGTACATGTATGTGGGCATATGAGCACATGTGTGTGTGCTTGTGCTAGTGCATGTGTGTGTGTTTGCTTGTGTGTGACCTCATATGAATGTGTGCATGTGTTTGTGTATGTCCATGTATGTACAGGTGTGTATGTTTAGACATGCACACGTGCCTATGTGTGTTTATGTGCGTGTGCATGTGTATGATGTTAAAGAGTATAACATTTGCTCACAAAAACACACCCAAACGCATCGCAAGAGTTTTACAAATTTGTAAGTGTAAAATTTGGTTAAACTATTAAAAAATGCTTAAAATTAGTTTTTTATTTCTATTTTCATCACCTTCGACCATCCATTATTGTCTGTCACCATCACTAACATAGTCAAATATCATTCCTTGCCAAATCGTGCAGCTGAGTGACCTGATTGATCAAAGAACCTGGCTGATCTACTTGACCTATGCTGACCCGTTACCTACAACAACCTACTCAATATGCTCTGATTAGTGAACACCCATGCCAGCCTAATGGTCCTCATCAACAAGTGTTGTTTTGGCTGACTTGCACCAACCTAAAAATTAGATTGGTAGCTTCACCCATGCAGCTCGCTTTACTGTTTTTCCTCTCATCATTTCCTCGCTCACCATTACTATAGTTTAAAATGCACGACCAATTTGGGAACTTCTTAATGTTAATTAGTTTTGCAATTTTTTCATTTGTTTAATTTTTTTGTTTTTCAAAAATTATTGATGTACCCTTTAGGTCCTTATAAATAAAGATTTCATTATTTTAAGATAGAATATTTTAAAAAGAAATTTTCTTTTATTTTTTTATTTTATCTTTTTAAATAAATATGTGTGCCTAACTTTAGTTAGAGAGATATCAACTTCTACTATTGGAGACAAGAATCAAAGGTGAGAGACCTTCCACCAAAAGAGCTAGTAAACAAATCCTTGTGAGAGACAAAGATTGAAGGTTAGAGAAATAGTCCACTAAGAGAGTTAATAACCAAAAAAATTCTCTCTTTCACTAACACACATAAGTCTTCACCCACCTTTTTACTCTCTTGATTTAATCACAAAAAAACCACCCATCTTAATATGACTTTAGATCCTAACCTACTATCTTATTAATATTTTAAGCCAAGCTTCCTACTAACCGAAAACACTACCTCATTGCCCTTTTTCTATCTTTGGTGCTTGGCAAGCCAACACCAACAAAAGTACATGACATCATTGCCAAAGTGGTGCACTATTTTAGCATCTTTTATTTTCTATATAGTATTTTAAAGCTAAAATTATTCTTTCTTTAATTAAAATACTCTATATAGAGTTTGTCTTAAATTTGTATTTTATATGTGTATAATTGAATGTGATAAAAACTATTTTACATGACTATGATTAATATTTATTGTGTTGCCATCTACCCTGCTTAAAAATCAATACAACAATTGTGGATACTAATCTTTGAAGAATTCTAAAATATCACACATGCCACAAAACCCTAATTAATGTATAGTATCCTTTTATGTTCTTTAGCAATTTATTGATCATCTCAAGCGTTGTAGGCTCTAAATTAGATGCTAATGAATGTCTAAATTTTTCTTATATCAATATTGGTATAAAGGGAAAGGTTTTTTTAGTAAATGTTATTTTTTATTTGGTGTATATACTAATGAAGTCTTAGCTAGTTTTAGATAAACTTTATATTAGAAGATGATATGAAGTAGTGATAATACTTCTCCATCTTTCTTAGAAACAATATATTTCTACCTAAGGGGTGGTTTGTCTTAAGCAGGACTCTAATCACTCGTTATTTTCTTGAAAGCACACCTCATCTCAATTTTGGTGGCCAATTGTTTGGTCGCTTTGCTTTCATAATTTTTTAAATATATTAAAAAAATAAGAAATCTTACATTATTTTCATACATTAAAAAAAGATGCTCCATATTATTTTCTTTCCTTGATGTTCTCTTGTGTGAAAAACATTTGTATGACTAAAGGACTAATAAACCTTATTAAATGACAAATCAAAGTGCAAACTCAACCCAAAACTAATGAGAAAACTTAAACTAAGTACCCATGTTAAAAATATCTTAATTAGTTATCCAAATCACCTAAATAGTTGGATAAATCCTCCTAAACCAATAATGTAAACCAAATCTTAAACGAGAAAAGTAACAAGAGAAGAAGTGTTATGTATAATAATCTAGAAAAAGAAAACTCTAGGAGATGTAGGAACCATAAAAGACATGATGATCCTTTTAACTAATTTGACTAAGTTATCCAATCGAGAAATCATGATCATAGAGAAGAAATGAATGCTATAATGAGTCTGACCAAAATTATGATCTAGATATGTCTACTGAGGAGGAAATACTTAAGAGGCATAAAAAAAAGAGCATATCCTCAATATGAAACTTGATACCCCAACTTTTGATGGTAATTATTTCCTTAAGGATTACATAGATTATTAGATTAATATGGATGATTACTTAAATTGGGACCAAATGAATGAGCAAAGAAAGTTTTAATTTATTAAGGCAAAACTCACTGATACTGGTCATAAGTTCTTTAAAAGCTTAGAGTAACAATAAGATAACAATGATAGAGAGGTGCCCCAAACTTGAAGAAACCTTAAGATTAAGTTGTATAATAGGTTTATTCTAATAACCTATAATACTAAAATGTTAGATAAATGATAAAAGTTTTCCTATTGTGATAGATCCATTAAGAAGTACATTAACAAGTTTGATGGTTATAAACTTTGGTATGATATAAATGAACTTGAACATGTAGTACTCTCCTATTTTAGGGCAAGTTCAAAGGAATATGTACAAGCTGAGTTTAACCTAAGAAATGTCATTATCTTAGATAAAGCTTATCATATAGATAAAAATATAGAAAAAAAGTAGAACATTCTATTTAAGAGAAATGACTAGCTAATCTCCCTAAAGGCCTACATCACCATTTCTCAACCAACTCATTATCACACATTGTCTACCTCCTCAACCATAGTTTCTAAACCTCTCAAACCTACATTATCATCCATTTATTCACACCCTTCTTTATGTTAAATCACCCAATCTAGAGTCACTTATTTTAAGTGCTAAGAAAAGAGACATGTAACTACTAACTATCTAAAGAGGTCAATCACTATGAACCTAGATAGAGTTAACAAATAACAGAAAAAAAAAGAAGAAAACATTATGCCTAATGAGGAAGCTAAGAAAGAATTAGAATATATCAATAATTTTGTGATGTAAGTGGTTAGGTGCACCATTATAACCCTACGACTAAGATGACGAAAAGAGCATCGACATCTTTAGCACAAACATAAAAAATAAGGAACAACCATATAGGATGACTTAGTATTTGTCCAAGAAATGTAATTTACTAGTTATTTTTGGAGGACCTTATGACATTTACTAGGGACTAATCTAAAGTTTTCTTCAACCTATCACCAATAAATAGATGGATAAATAGAAGGAATAAATTATAGTCTAGACAATCTTCTTCATAACTTGTTAGGGGACCAAACTAAGCTTTGGGATCAACTTCTATAATGAGTCACATTTGCATATAATAATTTTATGAATCATAGTCGTGGTCTAAGTCACTTCATAATTTTTTATAATAACAAGCCAAGGTCTCTCAATGATCTTTTTCCCTTATTAGTAGATTTTTACACTTCTACCTATATTTTTTCTTTTATCTCTCATAAAATAATATCTTAAAAAATTAATTTAAGTAATAAAAGATATAAGAAACTAGTATATTCTCTAAAAATGGTTCAAGAATTTCATGAAGGAGACTAGTATAATTAAATTTAGGTCAAAACAATTTTCTTTTAGAGCTTATAAAAAATTACAAGCACATAAAGAGAGATTTTTTAAGATTATTCAAAAATTTGAAACTAATGTGTATGTATTGGATTTGCTAGAATAGTATGGGATTAATGCAACCTTTAGCGTTAATGATTTAGTCCCATACAGGGCATCACATCCAATACCTAGTGAGCCATTCGAGCTTGCTTCTCTTATATTAAGTAAGCGCATTCCTACCATTACGTTATCTTGAGAGTAAGAATAGTGTGGAGGGAAATTTAGATCATGAGACAAATCTTACCAAAGATTCTAAACTAAGAAAATTTTTAGTTCATTGGAAGGGCATACCTTTGATCAAGTACCCTGGCATACATATGATGTCCTATGTCATATTATGCCACATCTGTTAAAGTAGTACTGTACCCATCACCTTTACACCACCAAGCCAAACTCTCTTATAGTTGAGAAGGATGATGTAAAAATATCTAATATTAGCTTACAAACATACACCCACTAGCATTACACTACTTCTAAAGTCTGTTGTTGCAAAATTAACTCAAACACACAAACAAAAGCATATATACACATATGCACAAACATATGCACACACACACACACATACACACACATGTACACATGCAAATGCCTAGCCACACATGAAGACTTGCACACATGCACACATACATGCACCAACACACATACACATGCATGCACACACACATAAACATACACAAACACACATGTACAAACACACACACACATACATACACACCTACATAGGCACATGCACTATCATAAACAGACACCCCATAAACACATGCCCATATGCAAGCATAGTACATACATATGCATACAAGTGCCCACATCTATAGGCAAGTATACTCACATTTATGTACACACACACAGGCATACACCCACACACACACCCATATGCATGCACATGCACATGCATATGAATGAATGCATACAAACACACATGAACGGACAACCACACACATATAAGCACACATACACACATGCACAAATACACATAAGCACGCAAACCCACACCCGCATCTTGATAGACACACAACTACACAAACATGCATCCATGCACACATGCACATCCGCACACACATACATACTCACAAACCAAAATACACTGACAGACTTGCATAAGTATAGGCATGCACACACACATATACACGCACAGACACACGCATAAGCATACACATTCATATGCACGCTTACACACTTACAGGCAAACATGCATTGGAACATGTAGACATACGCGCAAGACCATGCATACACATGGATACATAGACACAAACACACACACACACACATATGTGCACATGCATAAATGCAAACACATAGCCACACGTACACAGACATGCTTGCATGCACGTACATTCCCATACACATGTGCATAAAAACATGACAAACACATGCACACAAGAACACTTGTACAAACATACATGCATGTGTACCTTAGCAAACTAGCTCATACAAACAAATGCACACACATACATGCACTCACCAAACACTAACACACTCGCATAAACACGAATATGCACACACATAAAAATCACAGGTAAGCACATATGTACATACATATACACATATGCCAGCACACACACAGGCACATGCACATGTACACACACTCACACAAGCGCATTCATGCACAAACACACTCACACACATGCATGTTCGCACATATATACATGCATAAGCATGCACACTCACATTCACACAAATATATGCACCCACACTCATAATTATGCACACATATGCATACATACATTCATGCACATGCACAATCGTAGACAGGCATGTAGAGACATGTGCATGCTCTCACACATGCCAGTAAACATCCACATGAACATGCACATAAATGATCAAATGCACACCTATGCACATTCACACACATGTCTGTGCATGCTCTCACACATGCCAACAAACATCCACATGCACATGCAGGAAAATGATCAAATGCACTTGCATGCACATAATCACATGCATCCACATGGACATGCACACACACGTACATATATATACAGATACATTCACACAGATATACACACATGCATACACACACACACAAACATGCATGCAAACAAGCACACACATACATAGCTGCTCATAAACACTCATAATTGTATGCACACATACACACACACACATAGATAAACACACACACACAATCACACAAACAAAAATAAACATGCTCACACATATACATGTACACACACTAAGACACACACACACACATAGACATGCACACCCACATGCACACATGCATGCACGCACTCACATGCACACATACAGACACATGACAATGCACACACAAAAATACAAACACTCGCAAGCATTGCACACACGCATGGGTGCACAAACACATACACATGTGCATGCATGCCCATAAACACATGTGCACATAAACACAAAGATGCAAGCACACACACACACATACACACATATAAGAACCCACACATACACAGGTGTACACACACATAAAAATGTATATATGCCCAAAGACACACATGCACTTTTACCAAAAACACATGTGCACACATATAGGCATGCACATGCACACATACATGCACACACATGTAATCACACATGCATGTACATGCCTACTCAAAGACACTTACATGTATGCACATGCACACATATGTACACAAAAAATATGCATAAATGCACATGCACCCTCATGCACTGGCACAAACATGCACATACTTGCACAACTGCACAAATGCACAAACACATGCACATGCATGCATAAGCAACATACACACATGCATGAATATAATGGCATGCACACAGACATACATGCATACCCACGCGCACACAAAAACACATACAGAAACACATAGATACATGCATATACACATATATGTATACACATAAACACACACACATGCATAAACACAGGCAAAAATATGCACACACACACACACATGCAAACACACATGCATATAGACACACACATACATATGCACATACACACAAAACAATATGCACACACACACAAGCTCACACACATGCACATGCACACAAATGCACCCACAAAAACCCAAACACACACAAAGATGCATAATAATGTACACAAACATACGTAGACATGCATAAAGGAACATGCATATATCTAAACACACATATATACATACAAACCCATGAGCACACATGCACACATAGACATGCATGAACCCACAAAAACACACATGCACACACACATACCCGACCACATGCACCTACATGCATGCACACACATGCTTGCATGCGCACACAAACAAGCACTTGCACACACTCTGGCACATACAAGCATACATACTTGAGCACAAGCACATATGTACATGCACACACACACACACACACACTCACGTGCATTCAAACTCACTCTCACACATACACATACAAAACATGTGCATGACACACACAAACACAAACACATGCACATGTACGCACATACACACACATGTATGCAAACAAACACACATGCATGCATACACATAGGTGGACACACTAGCTAATAGAAACTCACACAAGCATGCACACACACTCACACTTGCATGCACAGACACACTTGCTCACACACACACTCATAAGAACACACACTTACAGACACATGTAGATGCATACAAACACACACATGCATGCATGGACACATGCACAATCACATATCACTCACACGTAATTAGCACACTAACACACACAAATGTGCTCATATGCGCACATGCATGCAAACACACTCACACAAGCATCCACACACACCAATATAGATGAACACACACATATAATGCAAAAACTCATATACACACATATGCACATGTAAACACAAACCCATACACATGCACACACACACACACATGCACATGCATATAAACACACACATGCATGAATATAGTAACACACACACCCACACATAGAGACAAACACATGCAACAACACACAAATAGAGGAATACACATGCACATGCACACACACATACACACAAACACATGCACACATGAAAACACAAATACACATATGCAGACACATGTCTATACACATGTACATACATGCATGTATAACACAAAAACATGCACACAAACACACATACAAACATACACACACACACACACGAACACATATGCATAGATGCGAACACATACATGCACGCAAGCACACACACTTATAAATCTACACGTAGTAGACACACTCACACATACGTAGATGCATACAGACACAAATACACACACACGCAAGCACACACCTGCATAAATGCATACACACAAGCATGCTCTCATGTACACACGCACATGTATAAGCACCCACACACACAACCATACATCCATGCATAATTAGATTCACACACACACATGCAAAACATAAACACGCTCATACACATACTCATATGCATGCACATCCATGTACAAACACACACAGACATGCATGCATGCACACACACACACAGACATGCATGCATGCACACACACACACACATCAATGCATAGACACACATAAGCACACACACGTTCACAAAATTGCACTTGTTGTAAACAAAAACACATGAACACATGCACACACACACACATACTCATCTAAACATGTGCACACACAACATTCATATGTATACACGTGTGCACACTCGCACGCATGCTCTCACACAAATATCATACATACTCACACTCATACACATATATAGACATAGACACATGCACATGTAACATACAACACACACACATACACAACCACACAAGCACACATATACAAACACACACATGCACACATTAACACATAGACATGCACAAAAACATACACATATGTACACAAATATGCACACACACACACGTGCACACACTCATACACATAAACACACCTATACACACACATGCATGCATGCTTACACATATGCACTATATGAACACATGAACACACCCACAAAAAAGAACACATGCACACGTATGCACACACATGCATACATACGCACATGCACATGCACACACACACACACAGGTATACATATGCACACATACACACACACAAATATGTATAGATAAGCACACATCCACGTATGTACAAGCACATGCACACACACCCACCCACACAAAAGCACACACATATATGCATGTGCACACAAGGATAGGTGCACACATGAACATGCCTATCTATAAGCACACATACATGCACAATGGCTCATTGACATGTACAAACATGTACACAACTATACAGTGCTCACACACACAGAAACACACAACCATGATAGTGCACACATAATCATAGATGCACACATGCATGCACACTCATGCAACACACATAGAAACACACACAGACATGCACACATAGAAGCATGCACACACAAGCACACACATAGATATATGCACATGCATAAATATAAATCCACACAAACAGACACAAGCATGTATTCACATACAAAAATGCATGCCCACATATACATACACACAAAAACACACATATATACATGCATACACATACATAGAAACACGTGCACATTTAAACACACATGTGTGCATACACATGTAGAAACATAACAAGATGTACACACACACATATACCATCACACACGTGCATGCACACAAAGACACAAATGTTCATAGATATGCACACACACACATGCATGCAAGTGAACATATAAAGGCACACATACATGAACATGTGCATGCACATACACACACACACACATGCACTCGTAGGCATACACTCTCACACACCTACACAAACATAGAAGTGCAAACTCACACACCCTTGCATGCACACACATGAATGCACATACATGATGTGCACTCACACACACACATGTACACATACACTCATGCACACTCATATGCTCACACACATTAACACATGTTTGCATGCACACACATGCTAACACACACAAGCAACCAAACACATGCATACACACACATGCATGCACACACAAGAAAATATGCTCACATTGATAAGTGCACACATGCAAAATTGAAGACATGCACAAACACACACATGCAGAAACAGTTGAATGCACAGATATGTGCATGCACATACATGCACAAACCCATGCTCAAGCACACACATATGCACACTTGCACATGCATGCACACACATACACCTTCAAATACATAGATGCATATGCAAACACATGTACACAAACACATGAACATGTGTGCAAAGACATAAGTGCACACATCCACCCAAACATAGAAGCACGCCTACATAAATGCCTACACGCGCACACGCATACATTAGCACATTCATGCCCACATACACACACATACACATATGCACATGCACACACACATGCAAGAATGCATAATAAGCAAACATGCAAACAAACATGTATGCATAAAAACACAAATGCACATGCAAGCTCACTCAGGCACACACACACACACACTCACTCATGCACAAATACATACACACACACTCGTAGGCATGCATACATACACCAACATGCACACCTATAAACATGCTCTCACACATACATGCAAACACTTACATATGCACACATGCACACACACACACACACAGAGACATGCAAATGTTCAAACACAAACACATATGCACATACATAGATGCAATCACACATGCACACACACCTACAAACACTCACATCCAAGCACACACATTAATAACACAAATAAAACCATATATGCACAATCATACACACAAATAAAACCATATATACACAAACACACTTATGCATCCATATATAAATAAATGCCCACACAAACAAAAATTGTAGCACACATACACACACAAAAACACACATGCACACAACGATGCATGACCATGCACACGCACACAGACACACCCGCACACATACACACACAAGTATTTATGCAACCACACGCACATGCAAACATGAACACGCACACATGAATATAATTGAATAGACATGCATGGACACAAACACATGCACAAACAAGAGCACATGCCCACACACACTCACAAACATGCAAGATCACACACATTGATGCTTGTTCATATGCACTGACACACTCATATGCACATGCACACATAGATACATGCATATGCACACATGTACACATTGAGGTATGCACACATATGCACACACATATATGCACACACATATATGCACACACACATATGCATAAACACACAAACATGTATGCACACACACACACACATGCTCAGACACATATGCACACGCCTACACACAAACATGCATGCATACAAACATGTCACTCATGAACACACATCCAAATAGAAGTATGTGTCCATGCACACATGCAAATTCATATGTAAACACAGTCACACATACATGGCTACGAACATGCACATGCACACACTCACATGCATACACAAAGCAACACCCATGCATACACAAAAACATGCATACACACACATGCATGCATGCACACCAACACTCACACTCACACACACATGCAAATGCACATGTTCACACACATAAACAAACACACAAGTATGCACACACACACACAATGTACAAACATATGCTCATATTTACATGAACACATAGACATACACATGAACAAGCACATACACACACAAGCACAAGCACAAGCACACACACAATCGTACACATGCACGTGCACATATGCACATGTATACATCCATGCACATAAAAGATACACATTCATGCACATGAACACACACACACACACTCATGTACACATACAAATGCAAAAACACATGAACATATCTACTTATGCACACACAAAGACACACATGTACACAAGCTCACACATGCACATATGTACATACACACAGAGACATGTGAACATAAACACATGCACAAAAATATGAATACACACACACATGCACACATACACATGAACACAAACACTCAACACATAAGCATGTGCACACACTCATGCACACACACTAGCACATGCACACACATTTGTACATACAAACATACACATGCACACATAAAGATACACATATGCACATGCTCCTCTATAGACACAATTTTGAGCACATGCGTGCACATACACATGCACACACACATGCAGATAAACACACACACATGAATAAGCACACATCCATACACACACACACAAGCACATACACATATGTACGCATGCATATGTAGATACACATACACACCTAGGCACACACACCCCCACACTCACACATACACAAGCATACACACACATGCACAAGCATGCACACACTAACATACACATGTACACATAAATGCACACACATGTTGACACACAAACATGGGTACACATGAGTAGAAGTGCAGCCGCCCATACACATACAACTAGATATATGTAAAAATATGCACCAACAAAAATACACATGCACAGACAAACACATGAACACACACGCACATGAACATGCCTTCACATGAACAAGTGTACACAAGAACACATGTACACACGCACACATGCATGCACTTAATCATGCACACAAACACACAAATGCACCCACAAACACACGCACACATGTGCACATACATGCATATAGACATACATGAACACACGTGCACACACACACACACACATGCACACATGTACACATGCACACATACACACATGCATGCACAACGCACAAGCACATACCCATGCACATAAACACATGCACACAAACTAATGCACACAAGCATGCAAGCATGGACAAATAAACTAGGATGGGGAAAGATAAACTTCCTCACAGACATAGATGCAAAAGAGAACACACGAGCACACACATGCCCAAATGCACAGACACATACACACACACACACACACTCAGATACACATGAACATGCACATACACACATGCATACACACATGTGCAAAGAAATATGCACACATACCCACATAGACACTCACACCCTATGCACAAATACACACACATGCATACAAACATGTGCAAACACACTATGCGTATACAAAAATGAACACACACATGCACGTGCAGCCACACGAACACAGTTATGAATGTGTGTGCATGTAGAGATGTGAGCACATGCACACATGCATTCATGCACACGCACACACACACAAAAATCCCCACCCACATGCACCAAAAACATATGAAAACACATGAACATGGAAGAACTCTCCCACACACAACCACACAAATATATACATATGCACACACACACACACACGTAGGCACCCATGTGCATACCCCAAAATGCAAACACACACTTGCATATAAACACACATGAACACACATACACATGTAGCCAAACACATAGACACACACACATGCACACCCATGAACACACAAGCATGTATGCAAAAAGATGTGCACACATGCACATGAACACTCATACACAAGCACACATACATAAGCACATATACACACAGACACATGAATACAATCACACACACAGACACAGGCACACACACTCATACACACAAGCAAAGCACACTTACACACTCGAACAACACATGCAAGTGCACACATATACACACATGCACACATGTACATAGGCACATAAGCACACAAACACATGCACACATACATAAATAAACACAAATAAATGATAATATACACACAATCACCCACACATACACACATAAACATGTTCATACACATACATGCAAACGTGCACACATGCACACACACACACACAAATGTATGCACAATCATGCTCACATGCACACACATGCACACACACATAATCACATACATAGGCATATGCACACACATGACGATACATGCACATACACAAACACACAGGCACATGCAGACATACTCAGACCAATCCACACATAAACACATGAACAAATGCACATGCACACACATCAGCATGGAAAAACACACACATATGCATGTGTGTGCATGCATAAACATGCATAGATACACATGCACATTAACACAAACACATACATATACATGCACACATGCTTGTATGTGCACACATACACACACACATGCATATGTACCCACCCACAAATGCAAAATACACACACCCACATGCACACATCACAAATATGTATGTGCACACACACAAATTCACACACACACATGCACCCATGCTCACTCACGCACATGCACATATGCGTTTACCTATGCACGTAGACATAAACTCACATGCACATGTATATGCACACATCAAATGCACAAACACCCGCACACACATACACATATAGACACACACACGTGTACACCCACCTGTGTGCACACATACACATTTAATCATAACCACTTACACACATACACACTGATGCACAAGCACACAGATGCACAAGTATGCTCAGACTTACACAAACACACACACATTCATTTGTACACACACACACACATTTGCACACACATACATGCATGCACACATGCTTTCACTTATGCACAAACATACAAGCACACATAGACAGTGCACACATACTTAAACTCAAAAATACATGCATACACATAGACGTGTGCCAAGATAAGCATGCACATGCACACACAGTGCACACACATGCACATAAAAACATACAAATATATAAGCATGTACACACACATACACAAGCACAAGCACATGCACACACACACACATGCACATACATACACAATAATATGTGCTCACACCAACACACACACACACACTCACACACATGTGTGCATACACACACAAACAAACGCACACATGCTAGCACACATATGAGAAAACATACACATACACAACAATGGAAACATGCAAATAACCAAACTCACGCATAAATGCACACACACATAGGCACACACATAGAATGACCCACATGCATACAAAATGCACACACATGCTAACACACACAAACACATACATGTACAAAATAAGAGAATACAGATACAAACACACACATGCACACATAGATACGTAGACACACACACACATGCATGAACACAAACATGCATAATCACACACATGCACATGCACATAGATACACAAACACACACACACAAATGTATATAGACACATATGTGACAACATGCACACATGCATACACACACATACACTATCATGCACACACAATCAAACATGTAGACACGTAAACACCCACACATGTCCATACATCCAAACACAGGTATACACTTGTATCCGCACAAATGATTCATCTGACGATCATGATCTCGTCTGACTTCACCTAACGGCTATTTTTATTTTCACCGTTTGACATAATCTGTCTTTGAACTAATGGCCCAGATCTCTCTTGTTTGAGTTTATACGATTTAGATCTAATCTTGATTTTATCATTGTTAAATCAAATGATCTAGATCTCATCCAACATTATCAGATGGCCAAGATCAAATTCTTCTTGATCAGATCATCCATAACTCATCTACTTATTCAACATAACATCTAACAGTCTGTATCACCTATAATCAAATCCAACAACCTTGATTCTTCTTGCTTAATTGCTAATTATTTAGAAGTTGTGTTAGCCATTTAAAAAATTATTTTAACATGTTTTTTAAGCTGTTTAGTTGTAGCTTTTTAAATAGCATTTTATACTTTCTAATAGCTATAGTCAATTTTTTTGATAAATACCAAACCATTGTAGATGAAATAACTACTAAATGTGAATCAATCTTTGAGATCTCAACAAAGCTTTGCTCCATATTCTACAAACGTAACTTCTACTGGCAATAACTATGACTTCTCCTTTTCAAATTACCAAAGTTTTCTAGCTAACCCTTGCACGTCTAATCTTTCAAATTCTCATTTCTTTTCTTAAATTTAAGTTCATTGTGTCTTGTTCCACTAATCGAAAATTATAAAAATTTGTATAATTTTTTTCAAATGCTTTTTGTTTCGCTGTATTTTCTTTTTCTCTTTGGTTGGGTGGCTCGACATCTGCAAAAGTAGGAGTTTGGTTTGATCTAGTAAAAAACTCCAGTTGGGGTTCAGCTAGCAAAAGCATGGGTTTTGGTTGAACCTACAAAAGCTAGTAGGTTGAAGGTAAATCTTAAGAAAAAATCCCAAGTTGTAATATTATTTTAGTAGAGTTTTTCCCAACTTTGGCTAGGGGTAGGTGTATGTTCTGATTTGAATTTAATAACTTAAAAATTATAATATCACATTTATATTTTTTAACATTTTTTCTTTATCATTTTAAAATTAATATATAAATATAATCATGGCTTTTACAAACATAAAATTATTTTTAAGAAATAAATACGTTCAAAAATAACAAAAATTACTTTTAAGACTAATTCACTTCTCTTTTGTGAGATTCACACACTAGTTTTCACTTCACACATGCACCTAAACACACACACAAATACAAGCACACACACATGCACATGAACACACATATACAAACATGCATAAACATAAACATACACACACAATATATAAACATGCCTAAACAAAAACTTACACACACACACACACAGACACACCTACATCCACTAGCATATGCATACCAAAATACACTCACACACACATGCATAGACATGCATGGACACATATTCAAACACTTGCACAAATATACACACACACACACACAAACAAATGACACAAACTAGCCTACACATACTAATGTGATCTCACGTTAACACAAACACATATGCACACACATGTGCACATGCACATGCACACACAGCAACACACACATGCATGCACATGCACACACTTGCATACCCACACGCATGCATCCCTATACACACCAACTGATGCACAAATGCACACATAAAGACATATATATATATGTGCAAACATATACAAAAAACAAACACGTATACACCGACACTCAAATACATGCGCAGAGATAAACATGCACACACACACACAAGAACACACATGCACACAAGTACATCAACACACATACACATGCACATAACCACACACAAAACTCCATATGCACACCCACACACATAGACACACATGCATACAAATGCATAAAAATGCATACATGCACCTACGTGCACACACACACACTCACACACACGCACACACTTAAACACATAAAGCATAGATGCACACATATACGACAACACACACATGTACATATGCACTGACGCAAGCACATAAACACAACATATGTGAGTGCAAAAACACATGCCCATGTGCATAAACACACGTGGAGACATATAAGCATAAATATATGCATCAATAAACACATGATAGACATACACACCAGGACACACCCACACAAAAACACACACATTCATGCACACACACACTTATGCCAACACATAAGCACACAGACATGCCCATGCATAATCACACACACATATAGTCATACTCTCACACACACATCCACACATAAATACACACACACATACATGCATAAATATACATAGCCACACAAACACACATACACATGCACAGACATACACAAGTACAAAAATGCAAACACTGGTACACACTCATTCATGCATTCACCCATGCAAACACATGCACTTGCACATGAACACACATGTATACACACATGCATGCACAAGCACACACACTCACATGATCAAGCACACACACACACATAGAGTCTCACATACATGCACATGCATATACACACATGGACATGCATGCATACTCATACATGCAAATAGTCGTGCACATAAACACAAACACATCCACATGAACACATACACATATACAAATAGACAAACACATAAGCCATATGTACATGCACATATATATGAAAGCCTATGAACATGTGCATGGGCATGCAAGAATACACACACATACACATGGGCTCACGAACATAAACACACACACAATAGCATGTGCATGCACACACATATAAACACACATGCTTACACACATATACCCATATGCTCACATACATGGAAGCACAGAAATATACAAATGCACACATGTGCACACACACAATAACACATGCAAGCACACACACATGTGCACACAAATAGTAACACATGCAAGCACACACACTCAAAGAAACATAGATAGACATGCACACCTGCCCACACACTCCTACACACACACACATGCATTCGCATGCTCATTCACACACACATGCACACATGTAAATATAAAAGCAAGCATATAAGCACATAAATGCACACAAACAAGAGTTCAGACCCACACATGCACACACAAGTGCATATACACAAACTCCCACATACACACATGCACATAAACACATGGGCATGCATAGCCACAGCACACATGCACACATATACACACATGCATGTCTGCATTCACACATGCACACAAGCACACTCCAACACACATGCATGCATACACATATTCCATGCATGTGCACACACATTCAAATGCATATGCACATAAATATATGAACGCATCACACACACACAAACACACACACATGCATACATGCACACACACACATGGATGCAAATGCTACCACACACACATACAAATGCACACACAAACATACACAAGCATATGAACACACACATGTACAAACACACCTACACACACATGCATACACATGCACACACACACGAGCACTTGTACACAAATATGCACACACATATGCACAGATGGACACAAACACACACACACACATACACGCACACATATGTATGCACATGAACACATCCACACATACAAATACACACATTAACATGTAAGAACAAATATGGGTGCATGTACTTGCATGCATAAAAACACAAAACAACCTAGCACACCGTCACAGACCTATGCACACTCAAACATATGCACACTTGCACACACACACTAATAAGCCCACATACACAAATGCACGCACACACAAATAAATATACATGCACACATGCACATGCATGTAGACACATACACACATACATATACATGCACACCCAAAAACACACACATATACACATGCACACAATTGTACTTACACACACACCCAAACTCATGCATGCACACAGTCTCACACACACATAAGAACACACATGCATATGCAAGCATACATACGTATGAATGTGCACACACAAGTTGGCACATTCACACCCACACCCACACTTACACATGCACATATAGGAAAGCATAATACACATACATGCAAATAGACATGCTTGCAACATGCATGCATGCAACCACTCATATGCATGCACATGCACCCACACACTCATTCGCACACACACACACACCTATCCACCCACTCACACACACACGCACCTATCCATCCCCTCACACACACACATACACACATACACATGAATCCATGCATCCATGCACGCACAAGCACACATACACACACATGCATACAAAATCACATAACCACATGCTCCCACACACCCCTTATACACACATACACATGCACATGAGCACACACATGCACACAAACATGTAAATACACACACAAACATGCATGCACACACAATTACACGCACGTGGATACCCACACAAAAACATGCACATGCACACACATGCACCTGCACTCATACGCACTCACACATGCATAAGCACAAACACTTATACACAGAAGCACACCCACATGTACAGGCATATGCACACACCTATAAACATGCATGCACAAACACACACCAAAACACTTGCAAAAGCATACTCAAGCAAAAAAACACACAAAAACACATAAAGACAAACATGTACATGCATAAGCAACACACACACATGCACACTTGCACATGCATAGACTCAGACACACACTTACACAAACACATGCACACTCATGCATAGGCACGCGGATGTGCATGCACACATGCATAAATGTACTCACAACAGCACACACACATGACACACAAATGTACCTAAACAAATAAGTGCACCAATATACACACTCATATAAACATGTGTGCATGTAGTCACACACAAACATTTACACACATATGCTCATATGTACAAACACAGACATACACACACATACATGCACACATATGTACACACACACACAATTACAAATACACACATGCACACTCATACACACACATTTATGCAAGTATACACATACACACTTGAACCCACATACTCACATGTACATGCATATGCACACAAACAAATGCATGCACACACACACACACACTATCACACACACATGCCTACACATGAACACACACTCATACATGCATACACAAGCACAAACATATGCACATTCACACATACACATAGACATGAACAAGTATCGATAGACACACAGACACATGCACACATAGGCACACACATGCACATAGACACAAGCATGCAATCATGTACACACACACACATGCACACACTAATAATGATGCATTCACAAAACACACACATACAAATTAACACAAAATGCTTGCACATGCATACCTATGCATAATCATTCACATGCACACACTCATATGCACACACTTATTGGAACACATACACACTAACACATACACATGATCACACACCCACATGCACACACACACAAGAATGCACACATGTACACACAAATTTGCACATAAGAACACACGCACACACTCACATGCACACAAATGTAATAAGACACACATAAGCCCCCACAAACACACACACACACTCACATGCACACAAATGTAATAAGACACATATAAGCCCCCACAAACACACACACATACATGTAAGAACACACCCACATGTATAGATGTTTGCACACATGCAAAAATGCATAACGACACACACCAATGCACACACACACATACAAACAAATGTGCAGGAACATGCACACACACACAAGTGCACACACACCCTCATTAACAAAGATGTAAGCATGCACACACATACCAACACACATACCAACACAAATGTGCACACAGCCAAACAGAAACACACATGCACATGCATACATGCACACACAAAAATGCACAAGAATAGGCACACACATATTCCTCACATCAACACACATACACAAATACACACAAACTCACACATTCAATCAATCATGCACAAAGTAACCGACAGACATACACAAACACTCATAAAAACATGCACACACACACATGAACACACACACACGAATACATGCACACACAAATGCACTTACAAATGCACAAACAAATGTGCTTGTATACACAAACATGGAAACACACATGCACACAATCTCACTCACATGTGCACATGCACACAATAGAATAGTCCCCTCCTCACGCACACACATACACACACAAACCCATATATACACACACACATATGCACATGCATACGCATACACACAAACACACATACATATGCATAAACATATGTACATGAATATAAACATGTACACATACACATACATACATAAACAAGCACAATCTCACATATAAACTTGCCTATGAATGTACCCACATAGACACACATACAAGTGCTCATACTCACACACACGTAAGAACATGCAAGAACATGCACACACAAATACACATACATACACACTTATAAACACACATGTGCACATGCACACATGCAAGCTTATGCACACAACACACCCACACATATGCATAAATGCACACATATGCTAGCACAACACACACATGTGCACACTCATGTGCAAGCACATACATGCATACACTTTACCATTAACTTGCACCCATGCATACCACATGCACAAAAACACATGCACAAACAAGTACACATGCATGCATCCAAAGATACATGCACCCACACTGGCATAAACCCTACATGCATGAACACACACACACACAGATATATATATATATATATATGTATATGCACACACACACATGCACGCATACACACATGCAAGCACACATACACACAAACATAAAACAAATATACATGCAAACACACAAAAATATGCACGCACAAAAAATGCGCCCATACTCGGAGAGACATGCACAAGCACAAAGCACTCTCACACGTAATAAAGCACACACGCGTGCATAAACAAATGCATACACATGTAAATGAATGCACACACAGATTCAAACACACACAAAAACACTCATGAACACACACACGAGCACACTCATGCACACAGACACACACACATGCAAACCCACACATGCACAAGCACACATGCATGCATGCACACATACATACACACACATATGCATAGACACAAGCACTCCTACACACACATAAGAGTTCACACATGCACACACATACACACAGACACACATAGACACGCACTCACACATAAGCATGTGGACACATGCGTATAGGCATACAAACATGCACACACACAAATGCATACACACATGTGTGCTCACGCACACACACACAAAGACACCCAAATGCATAGACACATGCACACATACACATGTGTTCTTATACTTATGCAAATGAATGCACACATGCTCATATGAACAACAAAGCACACATTCCTACACACGTGCAAACACACCCCCACACACACTCATGTGCACGTCCTCATATAAACACACACACACACATGTACACACTAGTACACATATGCACATAAGCACATATACACATTAGCACATACACATGCACATAGACATGCTTCCAAGCATAAACACATACATGAATGCACACAAACACATATGCACTGAGTGCACCCACGCACATGCATGCATATTCATAGATAAACACACACACACACATACACACATACACACACACACACACATGCATATACACAAACTCACACAACCACCTACATGAACACACATGCACACATCAATATGTATGAACATGCAGACACTATCACACAAACACATGTAGAAGTGCATATACATACAAAGAAATGACCACATAGACACACGCATGGACATGACCATGAATACACATGCACACACACAAGAACATGCATATGCACATTCACACATAGACACACATGTGCATAAATACATGAACAAATCCACATATGCACACATGCATTCTTGCATGCACATGCACATATGCACACACACACACACACAATCTAAGATGCACAGATGTTCATGCATATACATAGGTACCTATGCACAAAAATACACATAATTAGCTATGCACACTCACGAATACACATGCACACAAGCATACACATGTATGCATGTGCCTACCCACATGCATGCCCTTGCACAAACACACACACATACACATGTACATGCACAGACATATGCATGCACACACACACACACACACACACTCACATTCACAATCTTAAAAAAACATACACACACATGGACTTGGTTGCATGCCCTCACGAACACAAAGACACACCCACATACAAGAAGGCACACACAAACAAACATGCATACACATGCATAGGCACAAGCACATAAAATCACACACACATGCACCCACATACACACACATGCAAACATGGCTACACATGCATAGAGACATGTACACATGCATGCACACATGCATGCACACACACCCACACAAACATATTGCAAGAAAACACATACATACACACTCATGCTCACGCACAGACACACACTTGCACAACCATACATGCACACACTCACACTTGCACACACACACCTGCACGCACACACATGCATGTAGAGATAGACATCCATACACACACCCACGCATACATACATTCATGCACACAAAGACACGGATGTAGACACATAGATGCACACTAACGCACCCATATAGACACACACACACAAGCATGCACATGAAAATATGCTCACACACCTGATCATATACACACACATGGACATCCAGACAGACATAGATGCATAAACATAGGTACATGCACATGCACATATACACTCACAAGGATGAACACAAATAGACATAAATGAAGTACACAGAAAGGCCTATACATAAGCATGCACACACTCACATGCACAAAAACACATGCACACATATAGACACATGGACATACACTTCCACACACATACAAACACATGAACACTCAAACACAAGCACACACATGCATGCATAGGGCATACACATTTATGCACTCACATGCACACACACAAATATACTCAAACACATACATATACAAATACACATATACACATGCACACACATATATACAAACACATGTCAAAACAAGCATATGCATCGACACACACAAACATAAGTAAACTCACACATAAAAACAAACAAATGCATGAAAGCATGCAAACAAGCAATCACATACATAGATGCACACATACATGCACACACACAAACATACGTAGACACACATTCACTTACAAGCAAACGTGTACACACATACCCACATCCACACACACACTCATAGATAAAACCTTTGCACATACACACACATGTACAAGAAGATTTGCACATGCAGATGCATAACACATGTGCATACATACACACAAGCACACATGCACACACACTTACGCACACACGCACACCCACACACACACATACACATGCACACTCACACTCACATGTATAGTCTTATAGACATGCACTCACAAAGGAAAACACACACACACACAAGCACAGACACCTATACACTTACAAATAATAAGTCACAAACACACATACACATGCATGAATGTACACTCACACATGCATGCACACAAACACACACATAGACACACACATATGCACATGCACATTCATGCATGCCAAAAAACCCACATACATACACGTATGCATAGAGACACAAAAATGCACATATACAAACACATAGACACACACATATTCATTCACACACATGCACATAAGCATGCACATGTGTGTGCACACATGCTAGCACATGCATGCACACATGCTCACACACAACACATGCACATAAACATGAATGCATACACACACACACATGTGCAGACACACATGCACATACACACTGCTACACACACACACATATACGTACATGCACACATATTTGAAAAAAAACACACATGAACAAACACACAAATGCATGCCCACACAAACATAAATGTAAGCTAACATGTACACACACACATAGGCACAAACAAGCATATACAACACATAGACACATGCATATATGCATAAACATATGTAGGCACACACACACACAAAAGTGCACTTGAACATGCACATGCAAACACTCACACACATATGCTCACACACATGTATACATACAACTATAAACATACACACACACTCACATGCACACACACATGGATGCACAATGAACATACACTTATGCATCATGCATAAACTCATGCAAAGTAACACACACACACACACAAACACACACATGTACACAAACATATGTAAACTCATATGCAAGCACAAAAATGCACATACACACACACACATGCACACACATATGCTCACACATGCACAAGTATATGTTCACACACCCACACACACCTACAGACAGACACATAAGTTGGACACATATATGCTTGCACATTGACACATAGATGCATACACATAAAGAAGCACACACACAAATTGATGCACACAAACACATGCACACACAAACCGACAACTTCACCCACAAACACACACACACATACATAGACAAACACATGAACATATGCACACACACACACACACATGCACACATTCACACGTGTATGCACACATGGACATGCACACACTCAGACACAAACTCATATATGCATCATACACACACACACACACATACATGTGCACATGAACATACACACACATATGTGCAAAGACTCTCAAATGAACATATGCAGACATGTAAACATGAACATATGCATATGTGTAAGGATGACATGCGTACACACACAAAAATGCACATATGCACACACACAAGCACACACGCACACACCAACACAGTCAAACACACACTCGCACTAATGCAGTCACTTACACACCCATGGGCATGCCTGCACTCGCACACACATGCCTACATGCATGCAAGCACACACAAAAATCCTAACAAAGACACCCACCTACCCCCTTCCACCCCCCAACACACACACATGCTTTTATGCATTGCCACATGCACATAAACCCACACAATTTCACACATGCATATGCACAGCCACACATTCACTTGCATACACATGTAGACAAGCACCCCCAACCCACACACATGCACGTATGCACACACACACATAAGAACATGCAAGCATATGCACGTACAAACACACAAACAAGCACACATACAAACACACATAAGCATAGACAAATGCATTTGCATAAATACATAGGCACACATAGTCACACATAAACACACCTACACCCACACATATGCATAGACATATGCATAACACAAGCACACTTACACTCATATGTAGACAAACACACTCTTGTAGAAACATGTACACATACACACGAATATGCACACACACATGCTCATGCAAACAAAAATAAGTACATACACATAGACATTTATGTCAACCAGCACACATGAACACATACACAAAAGCACAAATGCACACACACACACACATCACCCATGCACAATTATGTATGCACACACACACACATACACACACAAACACATGTACACAAAGGTGCACACATGCACACACATAGACATATGAATAAAGAGACAAACATGCACATGCACACATGCATGCACACATGCACATATACAAACCTACACACACACATGCATACATGCATGCACACTCACACTCTTGTACATACAAACATTTATATACATACAGATGTACCCTCATGCACACACGCACACAAACACACACACACACACATGTGCATAGACACATGTATGCACATATGCAAGCATTCCACATGCCCATAGACACAGGTGCACCTATACACACACATATATAAACACATGCACATCCACATGCACTCCATGCACTCGCACAAGCTTGAATAGACACTCACACAAACACACACATGCGTATGCATAGGAACACACATAGGCAAACACAAAGGGCACAAACATGTGCACTTATATGAATATGCACATATTGACTCACAATCACATACACGCACATAAACAAGTGCACATGCATACACAAGCATAAGCATACAGATATGCTTGCATATGCACTTACATACACCCATGTACATATACTCAACATACACATGCACACATATGTGGTCACATGCTCACACACACACACATGCACATTGGCATGCCAACATGTACACATGCACACAGACGTTATACACGCACAAAAGCAAACACACGTGACACACTCATGTATAAATGCACACATATGCATATACACACACATGCACATATGCACATACGCACATGCACTTACAAAAGAAAACACAAGCACACATACACATGCACACACAAATATGTACACTAACATGCACACACACCAACAAACAATCATGCTCATGCATATACACACATAATGCTCGCACATAAACACACAACCACACATGCATGCGCATACGCACATGTGCTCACAACACAAATAGATGCACATTCATGCACAGACACATGCACTCATTCACATACCCATAAACATAGACACAAATGCAATGTATATGCGCATTCACACACACATGTGCAACCACTTGCATGCACATAGGCACACAAACATAGACACACACATATGCATAAACACGTAAACACACAAACACACAAACACACACCTATGTACTCGCACACACATGCGTGTGCATGTACAAGCACAAATTCACATGCACACGTATAAGCACACATGTAAGCACACAAAGACATACATGCACACACACACAAACACATGCACAAGCATGCACTTATGCACACAAACACCTGCATGCAAGCACATACACACACATATGCATCCGTGCACATTGATGTACACACACACAAGCACACACTCATACACATGTGTGAACACACACACTCACACTCACAAACAAACATGCACTCACTCATGACACATACACATACACATAGACACATGCAAACACAAGTGCAAAACATAGGCATGGACACATGGACATAGGCTTGCACACACGCTTATACACATACATACGCACACACACACACACACGCACACACCCACACACACCCATCGACATGCAAACATACAAAAATGTACACACATAGATTCCCAAAAACAAACAAATGCGTGCACAAAGTAATGCACACACACATGCATACAACAACACATGAGAACACACGTATGCACACAAGCACACATATACACATACACACACACACAAATAGACACAAGAACACAAGGATCACAAAACACACACACACATGTGAACACATAAACACACATATTAACACATGCGTGCATGTACACACACACATGCACATGCACACAAACACTTGGACACACACACACATGTTGAAGCACACACACATGTCGAAGCACACGCACATGTCGAAGCACAAACACAAGCATCCACACACTCACACAGGCACACACATGCACACACTCACATGCACACAAAATCACACATGCATATACACACACATATACACAATATGCATGTGCATAAACACATGTGGACACACACACAAGCACATCAACCATATCTGCACACTTGTATACACACACACGTATGCACTTGTACACTTAGGAACACACACACATGAACACATGTGCGGACACACACACATGTATGCATTAGCACATATAGGTGCACACACACATGAACACACATGTGGACACACACATACACATGCACACACTTGTAGATATACATAGGCATGCACACGTAAGCATGCACACACACAAGTAAAAGCACACTCACACATAAGCATTCACACACACAAATGAATGCACACTCACATAAAAATATGAACGTACACATGCATGTGCACACATAAGCAGACACACATCTATATGCACATAGATACACACCCACACACACCAAAACATACGCACACACACATGCACACGCATACATGCAAATATGGTTACATACATACAAGCAAACATTCACACACATACACATTCGCACAAAGATGCACAAGAACACACATGCAAAAACACATGTACATGCACGAATGCATGCAAAATACGTACACAAAAATATGCACACACCCCTACGCACACTAATGCCTATTCACACACATACACAAGCACAACCACACATGCACAAACACACCCATGCACACACAAACACAAAAACACTCACATAAGTGGCATGCATTCAGACACACACATGCATATGTACACAAATAAATACTCAACCACACACACACATACACAAATACACACAAATGCTCTTGCACATAAAGCCACATGTGTGCAAATTCACAGGCACACACATGCTTTTATACACTCACACACATGCACACACACACAGATGTGTGTGCACATGTACTAATTTATACAAAAACACACACAACCACATGCACTCACATGCACACAAGTACACACATGCATAAGCAAACACACACATGCATGCTCACACACACATACCCATGCACACACATGCAAATGCACATTCACATGAACACACACATGTGCACACACACACAAGTACACACACACTTGCACACACACATGCATGCATACATGAGAGTGCACATGCGCACACATGGACACTGAAATATACACACACATGCACACACATTCACCCTCACAGACACATATACACATGCAAAAGATTGCACACACACACACATACTCATGCATACACACACACACACCAACATACACATGCACACACTGCTGCACACACGAACAAATGCAATGACAGAAACATATGCACACATACTCACATGCATGCATGCAAAAACTTATGCACAAACACAAAGAAGTGAGCACACTTCCACACACACGTGCATGTGCAAAAGCTCATATGGACATGCATAAACACATGTCTGCACACACATAAGCACAAACACAAATGCAAACACACACAAACTCTTGCAGATTCATAAGCATGCACACAAACACACAATAGAGGCACATGCATAAGCACATATGCACCTACACAAACAAAAAAATACATGTCTACACACCCACTCACACATGCATGCATACCCATATACATGTGCACATACAAGCACACACACATAAATACGCTTAATAACAAACACACACATCAAGGCACATACTTGCATGTCCCTACACACACACAAGTGCATGCATGTGCACACACACAAACATAGACATCCACTCACAAGCATATATATGAACACACACATTCATGCATAAACAAGCACAATCATATGCACATGCATGCACACATACATGTACACACACCAACACATGTAGGCATGCTTAGAAAATCACCTACACTCACCCTCTAATAAACACATAACACATGCATGCACACTCACACACACACAAACACACACACATCGACACATATACCCACACATGCACACTTGTACACACAAGTAGAGATGCACACACCATGCACATGCATGACACATCCACACACATGTCCACACACATTAACCCACAAACACTCACATGCTCCTTGCACATGTCTACACACACACATATGCACTTGAGCACGTGCTCACACGCACAAATAATCATACATGCACACACACATACATCCACCTAGACACATGCAATACTCACACACATGTATATGAAAGTGCATTCATGCTTGCACCAAAACAAAGCACACACGCACACATGCACTCACAAGCACATGTGCACAAGCATTAAAAAACTACACATGCACATAGGCCTGCACACACACACACACGTGCACACACAAACATGATCATACACATAAATGCAAACAAGCATAGATGCTCACAAATATTCTCAAATACACATGCACACACATTCACATGCAATAAAACACATGCACATGCACTAACACATTTGCAAATGAGCATGTACACACACAACCACACACACTGATGCCCATGCACACATGCATGCAAATAAAAACAATCACACAAGCACAAAAACACACATGCACATGTGCATGAATGCACATGTAAAGTTGCACACACATATACATATGCATGCACACACACACACAAAGATGCACACACACAACCATGCACACATTCAAACACAAATAGATGTTCACACACACCCAAACGAAGACACACATGCACAAACACATACATATTAGTATCCACAAACACACACATAAGTGCACACACACACACATGCACTCACATACACACATACACATGCATGCAGACATACCCACGCATACATACATTCACATACACACACACAGAAACACATGCATACACACCCACACAAACAAACACACACAAATGCACCCCTAAACATCTAAGCTGATGCACAAGCATACACTTATGTGTACCCATGCACACATAGGAAAATGCATTTGCATAAGCTCATGCACATGCACACACTCTCATGCACAAACACATGCAGACATACACACACACACATGCATGCACACACAAACAAATAAGCACATGTGTACACACACACAATTACCCACCAACATAGACATGCTTGCACATAGAAAAAAATGTGAAAACACACACACATACACACATACTTACACATGTGCACACACACATGCACACACACATTTGCACAAACTCAAAGACTCAAGCACACACACACACACATACATACTCACATTCTCAAAAACTCATGTACATAAACACATTCTCTTACCTACACACATGTGCATATATAGGCACATACATACACAAGCTCGCAAGTACACTCATGCACACACATGCACATGAACACATGCTCATAGATACAAATATGCATAAATAAAAGTTCAAACACATAAATACACATAAAAGCACATGCAAATGCATGTACACACACACACACACAAATGCTTGCATTTATACACACATAGGAAAGCACACATACATGCACACCCACACATGCTCATGTACACAAACCAGCACACACACATGCACACACACCCACACACACATGAACACAAAAACACACATACACACACATGCACACACACAAAAACAATGACATGAATAAACACATAGATAGAAAAGAACAAACAGACACATGCACCAATATAGACTCTCATGTGTAAACATATGCACAAAAAAGCATGCACACACACATGCACACAAACACATGCACATGCACACAAATGTGCACATTCAAATGCACACACATATGCGACCTCAAATGAATACATGCACATACACACACAAACACACATGCATGCACCATACATGAACAAACATCTATATGTACATAGGCAAAAAAATGCACACAAACAAGCTCACAAAAATGCACATACACATGCATACACAAACATGTATGTGCATGCACACCCAAACACTCACAGAAAGGTACATGCTCACACACACGCATGCACGCACACACACATGCACACTCATGTGCACAAACACATACACACACCAAAGCATGCATACATGCACATTCATGCATACACACACATGCCTATGCATAAAAATGCACAATCCCACACACACACACATGCACAAACACATGCTTGCACATACATATGTACACACATATACATGCATGCACAAACACATATGCACACTCACACAAATACATGCACACACCCATAGACAAGCACACACAACACGCACATTGATGCATGCACACATACACACAGTCACACTCATGTGTGCTTGCACAATTTCAAGAAAAAGATCACACATGCATAAGCACGTGCACACACAAATGCACATGCACATTTGTTGACACACAAGCACATACATGCTCACACACATGTATAAAAACACACACACACACACTAAAAATACAAATATGTACACACACCCACACATCCATACACACACTTGCATGTACAAATGCATGCACACACACAATATGCACACACACACACACACATGCATACATAAATGCACAAATACAAGCACAAAAATTAATGCATGCATACTAACACACATGCACACACACACATAGACACACAAACACATTATTATAGACAAACACTCACACTCACACACATGCAAACACACATGCACACACAAAAACATTCATAAAAATGCACACACACACCTCAATACTCACACACAAACATGCACACGCACACATGTATAGATAGACACCCTTGGACACATAAACACATACACACACACCCAACATACACACACACACATGTGCATATGCACAAGCTTAAAACAAAGCACTCATATGCACACGAACATGCACAAAGGCACATGCATACATAGGCACACACAAAAACACACACATATAAATACACAAATGCACGTATGCCCACATTAACACACATGCACGCATAGACACATACACACATATGCACATGCACACACAAACATACATCAAGGACAAGAAAATACATAATCACACACATACACACGTGCACTAGCAAATACACACAAACACATGCAATTGCACAAACACATATGCCTACACACAAGCACATAGTCAGACATATGTACACATGCCCACAAACCAATGCGAAGTCCCCTACACAAAGATGCACACATACACACATACATATATAGGTGCATCGCAACACACATACGTAGCTACATGCACACACACAGACACACTCACATACATACACACACAAGAACACATGCACATACACACATACATGACCATGCACGTAGATGCACACACACATGCACATATATACACAAACACAAAAAATACTCATTTGCATGCAATCACACACACACATATGCACATGCACAGACACATACATATGCACACAAACACACACACACACACAGACACACATCCATGCAAGCATGCACACATACATATTAACACACATACATACACATATAGACATGCTTAAAGGCACAACACAAGCACATATATGTATACACACACGTGAAATTATGCACACACATACACATATGTGTACCCATGAACACACACACATGTACACACACACATGAAAAAGAGTACACACAAATGCATGTACACATAAATATACGCGAGTTCCTTTATAGACACAAGAATATGCATGCAAACTCACATGCACTTGCATAGACAAATACACCTATACATAGACACACAAATGCATGTACACCCTCATGCACATATATACATAAACAAGCATGAACATATAAGCATACAAATAGGCACAAACGCATGCATATATACACAATCACACACATGCACACATGCACACAAAGACATGCACACATACACACTCACACATACACACATATGCCCATCTATACACATACAGACATGCATAAACACACACACACATGCACGCACACACTCTTGTGGTCACACACACAAACACCCAACAAACTAGCACACATAAACACACAAACACACTGATACACATACACACATTTGTGCATGTGCATAAGCATGCCCACGCAACATGCACACACAAACACACGCACACATATGCACAAAAACACATAAACAACACATAGCCATGCACACTCATTCACACTCACCTACACATGCACATGCATCTTGACACAAACAAATAGAGATACATGCACACACACATGCAAGTACAAGCACAAACACACACACATAGAAGCACACATGCACACACACACAAGCACACACATTCAAAAACACATATATGCACATACACACACACACCCTCATCCACATGCAAACACACTGATGCATGCAAAAATAGACACAGGTGTACACATGCACACACAATAACACGTGTGCAAGTACACACACACACACACACACTTTCACATGAAATAAATACATGAACACACACACAAGTGCCCACACACTCACTGAAACACACATTGACACACATAGACACATTCATCCACTTGAACACAAATGCTAACATTCACACATGCACAAACATATACATATTTTCATGAGCAAATGTACATGAAAAGTATATGCCCACAGAAACATGTAGATTCATACTCATACACATGTATGAACACCTACACATACATGCACCTACACTAACATACATATATGTACATGCAAATGCACACACACACAAACATACACATGCACACACAAACACAAACATACAAGCACAATCACACTTATGCATATGCACACATGCACACTTAGATGAACACACAACCCACACATATACACATAAGTTGGCATGCACAAGCTCACACACATGCACACAAACTCGTGCACACACACAAACACCCAACACACCCACACACACGAACACACACACACACACACATGCCTCCACACACACTTGTGCATGTGTGCAAATGCACACCAACACGCACATACATATGTACATGCCCAAATGCACACACACATGAATACATGCACACCCTTACACACACGCACACAAACATAGAAACTCTTAAACGCACTTACAAACAAAACTACACATCAGCACACACATACACATCCACATCAAAACACCGACACACATGCATGTAGAGAAACACGCGCAACCACACATAGGCACACACAAACCCACACACAAAAACATACATGCACACAACATAGCAAATGCAGCACACACATGCACAAAGTCATATGTGCACACATGCGCAAACACACATACTAACATGCACCTAAGAAAAGGCATACACACTCACACACTTACACACACATATACACATACTTACACATGCAAAAAATGTGCTCACCCACAAGCACATGAGCTAACACACACCAAACAACACATCACCACACATGTACAGACACATGCACAACATGCATATAAATGCACACGCACTGCCCAAACACACACATGCATACACACACAAACATCATTCACACACATGCATACATACACACACCCACACCTGCAAGAACACACAGACATACAATCTCACACACAATGATGCACACACATGTGCTCACACTTGCACAAAAAAATGAACATGCGTAAACACACACTTGCCAAAGATCATTATATACACACTAAAAAACACATGCACTCGTACCCTCCCCCAGACGCATGTGCCCATGTGCTAACACACACACACACACACAAAAATGCACTTGCACATATATGCACATGCTAACGAACCAACACCACACACACCCACAAACACACATGCACCCACACACACAAATGTATGCTCATGCACATGCACTCACACACACACACATGTACACAAGTGTACACAAAAATGCATACAAACACACACCCCCATACACACAAATGCACACAAGCACGCACATGAACTTGCTCACACAGACACAAACCCACTCACATGCACAAACTCAAACACACACACACACACATGCATGCATAAATTCAAACACATGACAACACACTCATGTACATAATTGCTTGTGCATAACAACACAAACATGCACAACCCGACAAACACACGCACAAACAAAGGAAAAGATATGCACACACAAGCACAACAAGCAAACACACACAAATGCACACACACACACATACACATATACACACGTACAGACACACATTAATAACAAACACTCATGCAAGTTCTCACCCACACAAACAAATATGCACACACATGAGCTCAAACACACCAGCACATGTCTGTAGACACTCCTACACATGCACACACACACACATACATACACACATGCATAGACACATGCACATGAACATGCACACACACGCACGCACCCACACATAGCCACACACACATACACATGAACGCATGCACAAATTTAAGTATCCATAAACACATGTAAGCCATGAACACACACACATGCACATACGCATACACACATAAGCACAAACATGCAAATAGACATGCACAATCACATGCATGCACATGCAGCCATACACACAAACACACAAAAAAAACACATGTACGCATATGCATACACATGTGCATGCATGCACACACATACATGCACGCATACCCAAACACCCACACACATCTACACTAATGAATACATGCACATAAGTGTATGCACAAAAACACAAACTTATGTGCATATGCTTATGAATATAAAATTACACACACACATAAGTTCATAAGTGCAAACACACATGCACAAATACACACAAACTCACCCCCACACATGCACATAGATACATGCATATATGCACATGCACCCATGCAAACCCACACACTTGCATGCACACTCACCCATACACATGCGCTTCCATGCACACATGAACATGCACACATCAACACAAACACACACAACACATGCACATGCACAAACACATACATGTATACACAACATGCACAAATGCATATACACATGCATACACACATGCATATACATATGCATGCACACCCATGCATAGAAATACACATCCACACTCACCTATAAGCATGAAAGCATAGTACTCACAAACATGCACTCACACTCGCTCCTACACTAACACTTGCACACATATCCACACGCACACTCATGCACACGCAAACAAACACAATCAAATGGATAAACACACAAATGCAGAAGCACATGTGCACTCCTACACACTCATTGACACACACACACACATGCTCATGTAATCCCACGCACTCTCGCATGCACAACACACTCACACAAATGCAAGCACATGTGTGTGCACCTACACACACACATATAACCACACACATGCATAGCAACACACACAAAAGACTCACCATAAACATGAAAATAGATAGACATGCACACAGAAACAAACTCAGTCCCACACAAAATTGTATGCATTCACATGCACGTAGATGCAAGCACATAAAAAACAACACACATGCACACACAAATGCACTTGCAAATATGCACACAGACAGATAGAAATAAACACGCACGAACTCATAAGCACACACACACACACATACACACACATGTGGGCACACATATGCAATCAAGTGAACACACAAGCACATCACCACAAAAACACAATACAAACAAACATGCATACACACACATGCACACACACACACACCTATGTGTCCACATAGACACTCAAACACATGCACAAATATACACACACATTCATGCACATCTGTACAAGAACACACACACATACACACATGCACATACACATGCACAAGCACTTGCACACGTATACACACAAACCCATACCCATACACCTACACACCTACACATAGTACACACACATGTATGAATGCACACCCACTCATGAACACACACACACACACAAGAATATATGCATAAATATAGATGAATGAAAACACACAAAAACACATGCACAATCACACACATACATAAATATACAATCACATGAACCAACACACATGCACCCACAAGGATACACGTGCCCATATGCACCCACAAGGATACACGTGCCCATATGCACCCACACACACAAACACACACATGTACACAAATAGAAACACTTGCACACACCCACACTAATGATCACATATGCATATGTGCATGCACAAAAGCACATATATGTGTGTGCACATGCCCATAAACACACACACACATGTGCACAAGCATGCACACACACATGCATAAACACTTGCATGCACATTTACTCCACCATCCACACTCACATACAAATGCGCATGCACATCCATGCAAATTTGTATCATCCACACACACTCACACACACCCATACATTTGTACGCACACATGCACATGCACACAACAACACAAACAGCCACACATATACACATGCATAAAAAAACAACACACATGCACACACATACACATGCACACCCACATACATTAGTATGCACACAAAGAGGAACACACACACGTATATGCACTAACACATACACATGTGCACGCACACACATAACCACACTTGCGCACATGCACACACACATACACATATGCACATGCACACGAACACTCCACACACACCTTCATGCATGCAAGCATAGCACACACACACTTGCTTGCACACAGACATGTGTACACACAACCACTAACACTCACACACACACATAAACATAATCACATGCACATACAACCATATGCACATGCACACTGATACACACACACATAGTTTCATGCACTAACACATGCACAACAAACTCAAATGAATGCATGCACATGCGTGTACACCTATGCACACACACAAGCATGTATACACACTAACATGCATACACATACATGCACAACCACACACATGCACATGCACACACACACACACACATGTGCACATAGTCACAAATACAACAAACACTTGCTCACAAATAAAAAATGGATAGACAAGCACAAAGTCAAGTACATACAGAAACAAACTCACTCCAACAGTCACTTACATGCACCTACATACACACACATGTAGGCACACAAACAACCACACACACACATACACAAACATGGATACACACATGCACACACATGCACAAAACTACACACATATACTCATAAGCACATGCATGTACTGATTTATGCTGGCAAACACAAGCACATATGCACCCACACTTGTGTAAGCACATGCACACACACCCACACACATGCATACACACATGCACACACCTACACACATGCATACACACACATGTGTAGAGACACACAGATATGCACATGCACACACATCCACACACATATGCACATGAATGCATATCCACATACATACTCAAACCTACATGCACTCATACACATGCACACACAACACACACACATAGATAAACTTTGACACATGCACACTTGCACATAAATACACACATGCACACAAATAAGCAAACATACAAACAGAAACACTCCCACGCATGTGCATGAACACCCACCCACACACAAATGCAAAGTTGCACACTCACATGTCACACATGCACAAATGCATGTACACAAAAAAGAGCAAACATGCACACAAATACACACACAAAAGAAAAAATATGCATAATCACAAACATGCTCATACATACACACATGCTCACACACATAGAAGTATGCACAAAAGAATGCACACACGCACACACATGCACACATATAGACACATGCATATACACACTCATGCATGCCTGTATGCACACACTCAAACATATGAACACATACATGCACACATGCTCATGTACACACACATGTGCAACCACTCACACACACATGCATGCCCATGCAAACATAAACATGCACTCACACATAAACACACATGCACATGCATGCACCTACATGCACACATGTGCACAAACACAAACACATGCATGCACATGCACATGCACATAAACACACACCCATGTATTCACACACACACACACACGTGCAAATGGCATACAAGCACATACTCATATGAACACTTATAAGCAAACGGTCAAGAACACACATACATTCATGCACACCCACAAGCACACACACACACAAACACATGCACATATGCTCAAACATGCACCCACATACATACACACATATGCAACTGGCACACACAAAAGTGAACACACATACATGCACGCACACACGTACACTCACACCCACACACAAACATTTTGTTGCTTAAACATGCACATGGAAGTGTACACATATGCACGTAGACTTGCACACATATCTATACATACACATGTACTCACACACACACACGAACACACATGCACAAACCCACAGAAACCCATTGATACACATGCATTAAAAAATGTAGATACGAATGCCCATGAACATATGCACACTGGCACGCACACACACACATACAATAACACATGAGAACAAACACATGCACCCATGTATATATACACACATGCACATAAGCACAAATGTATTCACAAACACACAGGCACACATGGACATATTAAAACATATGTGCATGTACACACATGCATGCACATGTAAACCAAAACATGCACACATACACACACACTCACATAAGTACACACGTGCACACGCACACACCCTCAGATGTGCATAAGATCACATATTCATATACACACGCATATAGACACACGCGCACATGCATAGACACATGCACACACACACACAGTACATGCATAGGCATATGTACATACATGCATGCACCCACACACACACATGCAAGCATTAGCACACACACATGAACACACACATGCACATACACATGCTTGCACACTTGCAAATACACACATGCACATACAAATGTCTACACACAAACAAATAAAAGCAAAGACACATGAATGCATAAATGCATACATGCAATAGTACACACAAGAAGACACACATACCCAATCACAAACAAGTACATGCATATAGACGCACACCTATACATACACAAAAATACACACCCATGCAAGTAGACCTACATACATAAACATACACACAGACATGCATGCAAATAAGAAGAAAAGCACATCCATACACACACACACATACACAGATTAGCACACAAACATAAATGCACATGAACAAATACATGCATGCACACACAAAGGAACACACACTTGTACACACAGGCACACACGTAGTCCCAAACACACACTCATGTACACACACACACAAACAATCCCAAAAAACATATGCACAGGCACACACAAGTGCACACACATACTAATGCACAAGCATGCACACATGCACTCAAATGCACATGCACACACACACATAAATGCACTCATACATATGTAAACACTCATGCACATACATAGACAGATGAACACACATAAGCACATACCTACACACATAGGCTCACATGCACACGTGCATGCCCACATAAACAACCACACATGCATAAATATGCACACATATGCATGCACTTACATACACTTATTCACATGCACATACATACACGCATGCACATGAACTCACACATGCACACATGAATGTACACACACATGCACACACATATGCTCATACCCATACACAAGAACTCACACATATATACACACACACCCATGCATGCACACAAATGCACACATATGTTGGCACACCTAAACATGAACATGAATACACACCCACACACACTCATGCCCATGCATGCACATAGACACACACTAACATACACACATGCACACACACATGTTGAAATGCACGTAGTTGCACACATGTATGCACACACACACCTACACACCCATACATAGACATGCACAAACACACACACACACACATGCATGCACTCACAAAGACATACACACATGCACACAAGCATATATTGTATGCATGCACACACACATACTGATGCACACACACGTGCGCACATGAGCACACATGCAATTATGCACACACAAACACACTCACGTACATATGCTTATAGACAAACATGGAGAAACATGGATTTGCACACACACACTCACACATGCATCGACAAGCACATGCACACACATACACAAAGTCTAAAACATACACACACACACACATTAACAAACACATATACATGCATAAGCACACACATCAATAGGGATAGACACAAACATCCATACTCACATGCTCCTATGCACACAGACCCACATGTGTAAACCCTTAAGTATTAATGCACATAGAAACAAGCATATACACAAAGCATATGCACACATACATACAAACACACTCACACACAAGCATGTGAACACACACATGCATACTTATGGATGCACATGAGCACACACGTGTACCCATGCATGCACATGCAATACACACACTCACATACATAGGTATTTTAACACATGCTTAACACTCACACACACAAGTATGCACGGATGCACACATGCTTGCACACAAATATAATCACACAATCACACATCCACATACATGCACAAACACAGATGCTTGAACACACCCATAATAGCACATGCCCGCACACTCGCACAAACGTATAAACACACACACAAACATATAATCACACATACACTTATATGCACAAAAACATACAGACATGCACACACACACGAACGCTCACTAAGATGCATACACATACACACACAAAGCATGTACTCACACACAAATTTGTACACACACATACAAACATATACATGCACACAGACTCACACAAAAACATAGAATCATGCTCGCACACACATACATGCATAAAAACATGCACATGAACGTACACACACACCCACACATAGCAAGACAAACACACATGCATGCAAATACACGCACATGTACACAAGCAAACGTACATGCACATACTAAAACACATGCAAACAAGCACACATGCACCAACACACACACACATTGTACATAGATGCAAACACACATGTACAATCACACATGCACACACGCACACACACAAACAAACACACGCATGCACCAACACACAGACATGTGCTCGCATACAAACACAAACATGCATACACACACATGCAGTCACTTTCACACACATGCCTACATGCACAAACATGCACACATGCATGAACATCCACACACGCCAACTCCAATGAATACACACATGCACACATGCACATGCACACACATAGTAACCTGTACACGCACACATGCACACAAGCACATGCACACAGACACAAATGAATGCACATTAATGCACACAACAACACACACATATGCACAATAAGCACAAACATACTCATACATAAAAACATAGAAACATGCACAAGCACACACATGAAAACACAAACATAAGTACACATCACACAGGCAGACACACACACACACACATGCACATAATTGCATAGGCACACATGCATGTGTACATAGACACACACACACATGCATGCATTGCACACTCACACACACGTGCTCGCACACACACACAAACATGAGCAAACGCAAATGCACATGCAAAAGCACACACATGCCCACACTTGCATGGACACACACAACCACACACACATGCACACACACACACACACGCACATCCACGTACACACATGTACATATACAAACACATGTGCACATGCACATAGACACACATACATGCACACACACTTGTGGGCATGCACACGCATGTACACTAGTACACACATGCACCCACACACTCTTAGAAGCAAACACACACACATACTCAAAAGAAGAAAAAGTCACGCACGTACACATGCATACACATGTGCATATACACATAGAGGCATACTCGTGCACACATACAAATACACATGCACAAACAATTACACACTCATACATGCATGTACACACACATACACATGCACATAAATTTGCACATATAGTAGCACACAAGCACATACATGTGCAAGCACAAGCTCGCCTACATATGCACATATGCATGCACTAGCACATACATACACAAGCACATGCAGGCACACACACTATCTAACACAAGAACACCACACATGCATGCACACACACAAAAATGCACACACATGTAGACACACAATTACAATCACACACATGCACAAGCACACACACATGTGCTCACATGCACATTCGCACACATACACACACTTAGTCATGCACATGCACACACACACACATAAAAAGTAACACAGACTCACCACAATAAACACACATATAGGGGCATGCAGACACACAGACATACACACTTGCACGTGTGTGCACATGCACATGCACAAACTCACGTACGTAGGTGCACACTTACATCCTCAAACACATGCATACACACACACACACCCACACGCTCACACACATGCAAACACATACATATGCAAACCTACAAAAATGCACATATACACATGCATGGACACATGCACATGTACATCAACATACATATGCATACACACATGTATTCACACAACAACACATGCACACACAAGTACAAACATACTCACACACATCCACACATACACACCTAAAAGAACATAGACATGCACAAACACACATATGCAAGCACAAACACAAGCACACATGCAAACAAGTAGGCACACATGCATGCATAGACATGAATGCATACAAAAAAATGTGTTCGTGCATACAAATACACACGCACAACACATAAAGACATACACACATGCACAAATAGACACACACACACAAGTAAATATATGCATATGCACACATAGATCTACACACACACTCACACCCCTACACACCCATGTAGGCGCACATGCACATGAATGTATGCACCCATGGACACACTCAAGCTTACACACACAAACATGTAGGAACACCTACACACACACACGTGCACTCACAAAGATGTAGACAAATGCACACACAAACACACATGCATGCACACACCCACACACACACATGTTCACACACATGAACCCACAAACACTCACATGCTCTTTCCATGTGTCTACACACACACACATGCACTTGAGCACGTGCCCACACACACATAATCATACATGCACACACACATACATCCACCCAGACAATAGCAACACATACACACATGCATAAGCAAGTGCATTCATGCACGCATATAAACAAAGCACACATGCACACATGCACACACAAGCACATGAGCACAAGCACAAAAATCTACACATGCACATAGGCCTGCACACACACACACACACATGTGCACATGCAAACATGGTCGCACACATACATGAAAATAAGCATAGATGCTCACAAACAAGCTCAAATACACACACACACATGCACATGCACTAACACATATGCAAATGCATATGTACACATAAAGGAGCACACATAACCATGCACACTGATGCCCATGCATGCAAATAAAAACAACTACACAAGCACAAACACACATATGCACATGTTCATGAATGCACAGGTAAACTTGAACACACATATATCCATGCATGCACAAACACACTCACAAAGATGCACACACACACAACCATGCACAATACAAACACAAATAGCTATTCATGCACACCCACACGAAGACACACATGCTAAAACACAAGCACATACATGTTAGTATTCATAAACACACACATAAGCACACACACATAAGCACACACACACATGCATGCACATACACAAATATACATGCATGCACACACACTTACGCATACACACATCCAAATACACACAAATAGAAACACATGCATGTACACCCACATAAACAAACACACACAAACACTTATACAAACACACAAATGCACCCTAGACATATAGGTAGATGTACAAGCATACACACATATGTAGCCATGCATACATAAAAAAATGCATCTACATAAGCTCATGCACATGCACATACTCTCATGCACAAACACATGCAGACATGCACACACACATATGCATGCACACACAAACAAATAAGCACATGTGTGCACACACATAATTACCCACCATCATAGACCCGCTTGCACATAGAAGAGAAACATGAAAACATACACATGTGCACACATACACACATACTTACACATATGCACACACAAATGTGCACAGACATTTGCACAAACTCAAAGACATAGGCACACACAAACTTGCACGAATGCACACATATGCACACACAGACATGAGTGCACACACAAACACATATAATCTTGCACATTCACAAGCATACACAAACACACACAAGTAGACACATACATGAACACATAGACACATGCTCACTCCCATACACACAAGCTTGCATACCATATGCATGCATGCTCACACACATGTAAGCACATGTGCACACACACTTATGCACACACACACACACCCAAACATGCACACATGCATGCTCACACATATGCATGCACACACAAGGTACCACACACACACACACACACACCCAAACACACACACATACATGTGCACACACATTCATACATGGACACACACATGCCCAAGCACATACGGACATGAACATAAGCATGCACATATTCACACACAACTACACACACGCACATAAACACGTGCACAAAAATACACACATGTACAAACATACAGACACACACATGTATAGACACACACATGCATGCATGCACATATGCACACACGTATTCACTAATGTTTTCTTGTATACACACACATGCATAAGCACACACATTATCTTACACATGCACACAAGCCCATGCACATGCACATTCTCACATTCTCTCACCTACACACATCTGCATATATCTGCATATATAGACACATACACACACTCAAGGTCACAAGTACACTCAATGTACACACACATGCACATGCACTTGCACACAAGCTCATGGACACATATGCATAAATACAAGTTCAAACATGCAAACACACATAAAAGCACATGCAAATGCATGCACACACACACACATGAATGCTTGGATTTATGCACCCAAATGATTGCACACATACATGCTCATAGACACATGCTCATATGCACAAGCAAGCACACACACATGCACACACAACTACATACACACATGAACACAAAGACACACACACAAACACATGCACACAAATGCACATGCACACACAAGAAAATAATAACATGCATAAACACAGAAAAAAAGAACAAACATGCACATGCAGAAATGCACCAATATATATTCACGTGCAAACAAATGCACAAAAAAGCATGCACACACACACATGCACACACATATTCGACCTCAAACGAATACATGCACATACACACACAAACATACACGCATGCAACATACATGAACAAACATCCATATGCACATAGGAAAAAAATGCACACACACAAGCTCACAAACATGCACATACACATGCACAAACAAGCATACACAAACATGTACATGCATTCACACACACTCAAATGCACAGGCACACGCTCACACGAACACATGCATGCACACACACATGCACACTTATGTGCACAAACACATGCACACACATATACACACACCAAAGCATGCACACATGCACATTCATGCATGCACACACACATGCCTACATATAGAAATGCATAATCCCACACACACATGCATGAACACATGCTTGCACATACATATATACACACATATGTATGCATGCATGAACACATATGCACACTCACACAAATACATGCACACACAATCATAGACAAGCACGCACAACACACACATAGATGCATGCACACACACACACTTAGACACATGTTTGCATGCACAATTTCAAGCATAAGATCACACATGCACACACATGCATAAGCATGTTCACACACACACACATGCACATTTGTTGACACACAAGCACATACATGCACTCGCACACACACACAAAAACAAATGCAAATATGTACACACACAGCCACACGTCTGTACACACACTTGCATGTACAAATGCATGCATACATACAAACAAACATGCACACACATGCATATGTACACACACATGCATACATAATGCACAAATACAGGCACAAAAATAAATGGATGCATACCACCACACACGCATGTACACACATAGATGCACAAACACATTATCATAGACACACAATCACACTCACACACATACAAATATATATACACAAAAAAACATGCATAAAAATGCACACACCCATACTCACACACAAACATGCACACACAAATTAACATGCATGCACATGCACTCACACACGAATGCATGCACCCAAACATGAACAAAAAAGTACATATAAATACACACAAATGTGTATGCACATGCACATACAAGCACACACATGCATGCACACACACAAGCACACACACATGCACCTACATGGGCACAAACATGTTAACACAAAGGCACATGCACACACTCTTGCACACATAAACTCACATCTATACATGCTCACACACACGTACATAAGCACAACACATGTGCAAACTCCACCCATATGCACACAAACACAAACCTATTCACTCACACACACATACATGCATATGCATAGCCATGCAAATACGTGCACCTACATATAGGTACACTTCCTTAAGAATGCAAATGCACACATACATAGCCACACACAAACAAACAAGGGCACACACAGACACACATGCATGTGCACATAGACACACACACATAGGCACTCCCACATGCGCACACAAACACACACTCACATGCACACAGACATGCACACACACACACACAAAAGCACAAACATGCACAAACACATACATACACACATGCAAACATACATATGCACAAGCACGTACACACAAACACACAAATGCATGCACAAATACACACATGTTGACAAACACAAGTACATCCACATACACGCATGAATATGCACACAAACAAAATCACGTACGAACACATGCATAAACATAGAAACACACAAATGCATGCACACATACATATATACACACGTACACATGTAAACACACAAATAGACATAAATAATGTAGAAATGCATAGAATAACCCAAACACACACATGTAAATAGACATATGCATGCACACATGCACTCACAAACACACAAAAAATATGTACACACACATATACACAAGTTTACATGCATATATAGGCACATGCACCCACACACTTGCATGCACACACATACACACACACACATACATCCACTAAAATACACACACACACACACACACACACACGTACATAGTCATATGCACACATATAAGGACACACACAAACATGTATGCACACATACACATATGTACAACAACATACATAACATGCACAAACACACGCATAGACATGCACACACATATACATGCACATGCATCTACGTAGATACACACAAGCTCACACATATGCATAGACACACACATGCATGCACACACTCATGATCATGCATACACACAAGCTCACACATATGGGTACATGCACACAGGAATGTACACACTCATGATCATTCATGCACAGACACACACATGCACTCGCCTACATGCACACACATACACACATAATCATGCACACATGCACATGAACATACACATGCACTCATGCACATACAGACTCAATAGCATGCACACATGCACATGTATGTGCATACACACACACATGCATACATATGCATATGCATACACACAAATGCACACACACATGCATGTGCATGCATAGATGCATAATTTCACTAACACACACATGCATGTGCACACACATTAACACTCACATATACATGCACACATGCATACACAAATACTTGCACATGCACCCACACACATTGATACATGTGCACATGTACACACATAAATGCATGAATATGCGCATATATGCACACACACTCATAGACATGCACACACACACACACAGAAACACACGCAACAACACACATACATACACACATGCACACAAACTTGCAAACACACACACACACATGCATGCACACACAAACAGACACACACATATACCCACCCTTATGTGTGCATTAGTATGCACACTACCTACATACACATACACATAAATATCCACACACACATATATATATATATATATATATATATATATATATATATATATATATATATATATATATATATATATATATATATATTATATATATATATGCATAGACATATCCACACACACCCACATGCACTCACAGGCACAAACATACACATACCCAATTGCATATGTACACACACTTGCACATGCACCCAACACATGCACATTTACAAGCACACATATGTACAAACATAGACACATGTACACAAAAAGGTACATAGATGCATGCCCTTGCATACACATAGCATGCACACACATACACACATGCATACACACACACACAACCATACAAGCACACATATACACAAGCATACACATGTATATACATATATGTATGTACTCATAGACATGGACACATGCAAGCAAGCACACAAGCACAACACACACACATACATGCAGATACACATCCAAAATGCTTATGCATTCAGACACACACTCACACACACTCACATACACATATATGCAAAAACACATGTATGCACATGCACACCACTAATATCACAAAAACATGAACATTCACGAACACACACAGATGTACACAAACACTCACACACACACATGAGCACAAACAGATGCACACACATATATACACACGTAGACATGCACACATAAGTGCATACACAAACACAAATACACACTCTCTCATGCATTCACATAGTAAAAACACATATACATGCACAGACATGTGTCCCCATGCACTCAAACATGTATGCATGCACACACTCACACAAACGCACACACACCAACACACTCTTACACACATGAGCAAACACACACACACACACATAGATGTGTACACACACTCACACACAACACAAATGTTTGTATATGCACACATACACACAAACACAAATATATGTATATATATATGTGTGTGTGTGTGTTTGTGTTGTGCACAACAAACACAAATATGCGAAAAACATTGCCCATACATACACCTAATACACAAACATGCACACATACACACACATGCATGCACATGCACACAAACAAAAAACACACATAGCATGCATATTTGCACACATAAGATCCACACACACACACAGACGTATGCACAAAACATACACATTGCCACACACACACCTACATACACATGCGACCACATGCAAGCTCACAAATGAGAATGAACACACATGCACACATAAAGATACACATTTGAAACACTTGTGCACACACACAAGCACAAACATGGCGTAACACACAATATCTTATACACACATATGTATATAGAAACATGCACACAATCTCATGCACTCATGTAGACACTTACACACACAAACACACAAAATATACACATTCACACACACACACGCACGTACACCCACATAGTAACACATACACACATGCACAACAATATGCATGTGCACACACACATGCACACAAGCGCACAAGTACACATGTGTACACAAACACATGCACACCATATGCACATGTGCACAAATATACATAAATGCACAAAAGCATACACGCACACATGTGCACACACATAAAAAACATGCTCACACACTTAAATGCAAACATGTACATAGAACAAACAAACTCACATGCACACACATGCAAAACGCACATACATGAACACATATATATATGAAACACACATGCACACGCACATGTACACATAACACACAACTATACTGGACACCCCACTCTTACCAATGCACACATGCTTGAACATGCACACAACACACACACAAGCACAACCACATATGCACAAACCCAAATACACACCAACAAACAAGAAAACATACACATGCACACAAGCACACACACATGCACAAGTAGTCACAGATTTATATGCACTGATACACACACACAATGCATGCTCATGTCGATATGTTCACAGTCACACACACATATGCAAGCACACATGCATCCACATGCATACACACATACTTCTATACATGCACACACACATACACACACACAACACATGCACACATGTGCATGTGCACTCATGCACACACAAGTGTGTACCCAAGCACTCAAAAGTGAATGCACTTACACACTCATACACACACACACACACACAAAAGCACACACATATTTAAGCACACACACATGAACATACATATCCACACACACAAATAAGCACACAAATACATGAACACACACTTGCACATGGATGTAAACCCATATGCATAATAACAAACACTTACCCAAGTGCAATCATGCCAACACACACATGTGCATGTGCACAACACACAAACATACACTCACAACCATATACATGCACACATACATACATGAACAGGACACATATGAATAGTTTAGCATGCAAGCACAATCACACAAACACATACATATATACACTCACACACACACACAAACACAAAAGCATGCATGCACACACCACACATGCACAAACCACATACTCAAACACAAAGATGCATACATGCCCACACATACACATGTGCACACATATACACACACAACCACATCCTTACTCATGCACATGCACACACAATGAGTTTACACCCACACATATGCCTATAAACACACATACAAAACATGCACACACATTATACACAAACACATGTACATATGTTACACATGCACTACCTACGCAAACATATATAAGCATACACACACAAACACGTGTGCACATGAACACATAAAAAAAACCACATGTACATGCACACATAGATACATGTGCTATGGCATGCAAAACACACACACATGCACACAACCACCTACCCTAAACACACACATGCAAACATGCTTGCTCACATGCACTACACATATGCACCCACATGCACATGCACACAAGAACACACTTGCAAGTATGTAAAAGGACACATATACACACCCACAAGCGCATGCCCACACAGACACAGACATACACACAGGAAGTCACACACACATACACCCAAACCACACATGCACACACATGCTTGCACATGCATATTATATTATATATATATATATATATATATATACACACACACACACACACACACACACACACGTAAACATGTACACATGCACTTATACATGCACAACACACAAGCTCCTAAGCATAGACACATAATAATAGGAACACATATGCACCCATATAGAAACACACACACATACACACAAACTGAATGATTTTGCACACGCACATGCACAAACATGTGCGCACACATGTGGACACAAACATGAACATACATATGAAATACACGCACACACATGAACACACACCCATTACACCCACACGCATGCACATACTTGCAAAACAGACATGCCCATAGCATAAGCACAAAAAATACACCCATGCATTGACACTCAGATCCACACACTCATATCAAACACATGTACACTTGCACACACACATAAAATCACATGAACACTCAAACTCCATGCACATGCACTTGCTTACACACACATGCATGCATGTACCCATGCACATGTGCACAAAACAAATATGCCTCGCACACATAAATGGATACTCACATGCATAACAACACCCACATACACAAAAGCTCAAAGAAATACACATGCATACACAAGTAAACACATATGAAAGCTTACACAAACTAGCTCATGCACACACCCATGATGCACGCACATACACACACACATGAACGTTCACACACACTCACACACTGACATGCATAGACACGCACATAAACATATATACACACACACATATGCAAAAAATCACACATGCAAACACATGCATGCACATGCATTTATGCACGTGCATGCATGCTGACACAATCACACGCACACTCGTGTAGACACACTCACATACACAAACATGCACACACACACACACATGCATATACACACATAAAAAGACACACACACATATACAAACACATGCATTCATAAAGACTTGCACACAGATCCACCCAAACAAACACGTGCATGTGTATACACAAACACTCACATACAAGAACATGCATGCACATTCTCACTCACATAATTGCACATAAGTAAATCATGCAAGCATGCACACACCCATAGATATGCACAAGTAGAAACCCACACACACAAAACCACTCACTCATGCACACACGCTAACACACATGTATGTTGCCATGCACACACAAGAGCACACACACATACATGAACTGAACACACACATGTACATATGCATATGCACACACATGTCCCTACACACACACACACACACACATAAAAACACATGCATAAATACACATGCTTAGATTGATATGCATGAAAGTACATGTACATGAAAATAAATGCACAACAACACACACGTACATAGACACACACACATGCACACAAACACACATAGGGAAGCTTATGCACATACATGCACACACACACATTATGTGCTCATATGAACACACGTACACCTACACATATGGGCACGCATGCATGCAGATGCACAAACATGAGTATATCCACACACATATACACACACACACACACATGAATATCCATATATTTACATGTTCACACACATGGATGCACATGCAAAACATAGACCCACATTCATACACACATATGCACATACTTGCACGCACACACACACACACACACACAAATACATACACCCATGCCAGTGCAAACACCTACACACACACAAACATGCACACTCATACACACACATGCATGCACATGAACACACACACATGGATGCACATGTATGCCTACATACTGGCACGACATGCACACACATATGCACTCACACTTTGCACACACACAAATACAGACGTGTAAACAAATGGACACACAAACATACACACTTGCACATACACATGCAACAAAAACAAATGTGAACACACACACACACTCACACCCACACACACACCCACACATACATGCAAACATGCACATGATCATGCACAAATAAGCACACACACATGTCTACATAAGTACAAGCACATCGATACTAACACTTATGCATATGAACACAAATACACACACACATAGGCTTGTAGACTTGCACACATATAGACTCACAGACACACATGCATGCATATGCATACACACATATGCATGCACATTGACACACATGCACACACGAGCCCACACAACAAATACACACACAAACATGCATATACGCACACATTCACACACACACAAACATGAACACAAAGATGCACGCATGCATGAACATGCACACACATGCATGCATGCATGAACATGCATATGCCCTCACATAGACACACTCACATGCCTATGCACAAACACACACACATGCCCAACCACACAACACACATATGAACGCACATGCATTGATGCACACACACACACAATAACATGTACGCTAATGCACTTGCACACACACACACAAGCACCCAAGCATAGACATGCACAATAATGTGAACACAAATGCACATGCATGTGCACTAATACAAAAACATACATACATGTACATGCAAACACACTCACATGTGCACACTTAGACAAGTTCATAGACTTGAACACACATAGACCAAAACATGTAAAACCATGCACATAGACACATAGGCATATGTACACACACCCATGTCCACACACTCACAAATATGCACTCAAATATGCACAAGCACACATACATGCACACACACTTGCACACCACACATGCATGTAAGCACAAACAAACACACCCATTCATAGGTGCACATAGATGCCCATGCATAGACATTAACATGCACACTCTCACACATAAACATGTGCACATATTCACACACATGTAAAAAGATGCATGCATGCACAAACTCACACGCAAATGCGCTCACACACGTGCACACATGCACCTGCATATGAACACAAATACTCATGCACCAACACACACACACATGCACACTCATATGCACAGGCACACACATATACACAAAGGCTCACAAACATGCACACACATTTGCACACATGAAAACATACATGTACAGAGATTTGCACATGCATGTACACACACATACACACATTTGCATATGCAAATACACACACAAACACACACATTTTGTGCACTTGCACATACACACACAAGCACACACATGCATATTCACGTGCATGCAAACTCATACACACACATGCACAGACACACACACACACACACAGATAAATATACATAAAAACACACACCCACACATACATATGCCTCTGTGCACACGTATGCATGGATGCACAAATATGCAAATGTTCGTACACAAACACATGCACATATGTATACACCCACCCACATATGCACACACACACACTCACATATAGATGCACACACACACACACAAGTACACAAACACCCACACACTATCACCTACTCATACACACTTGCTCACATGCATGCATCCATGCGCACACACAAGCACACAAGCATATACACACCTGTAAATAAGAAGGTGCACATACACATGTATACACAAACCCATGTACACACACATAAAACCTATGCAAAAAAACATGTACATGGACATACACATATAAAAGCACATGCACATGAAAACAAATGTATAACCACACCTACTTACATGCACACAAATGCATGCACTCACACAACCACACACACAAACACATACATACATACACACATGCACACACATACACATGCAAGCATAGGAACACATGCATACACATGCACTATGTGCTCATGCAATCATAACCATGGCTACACACAAGCATGCACGTGCACTATCGCATGCAAACAGACATATGCATAATCATAGGTATATGCACACACATAGATACAAACACACATGCACACACATATACACATGCTCATGCATAAACACGCACCTACACTCAAACACCCACACATGTATACATGCACACATATGCACATAATTGCACACAACACACACAAGCACACAAATGCATACACTAGTATGAACCTGCATGTACACACGCACACACAAGTGCATATGCACCCAAACATACATACATGTACACATGCATACACACACTTGCATTCATAAATGACCACACAAACACATACACACACATATGCATGGACACGCACACATGCCTACACCTTCATATGCACCTATATTAGCACACATAGATGCACACACATAGACACACTAGCATACAAATGCACCTATACATCCTAATGTACAAATACACATGCACAATCACATGAACACATACACACAAACACACACACACATGTACATGCATACACACACACACGCGCACACACATGGATGCACATGTATAAACATATACCCACATCCATACTCACTCACATACATGCATACATGCTCACACATGCACAAATGTGCACATAACACACAAACACAAATGCACACACTCGCACGTACACACGCACAAACACATACACATGAACACACACATGAACACACACACACATGTGCATATACACCAAAACATACATGTATAGACACACACACACTCTGCAACAAACACATGCACATCCCACAAGCCTATACACTCACATGCACATGAATACATGCACACACACACATAGACCTACACACACATGCACACATGTATGCATAAGAACATGCACATTCATGCACACACATATGGATAGACACATACCATATATAGGCTTACAGACATGCAGACATATAGTCTCACAGACACACATGGACAAGTGCACATGCATGTGCGCACACACACGTAAACATACATGAAAATGCCCATACACAAAAACACATGCATACTCATGCACACACAACTACACACCAACATCCATATTCAATCACATGCACACACATATGCATATGCATACACACACACAAACATGGGTGCATGCCCACACATATGCAGACACACACCAATACAGACAAACATAAACACAAAGATTCATGCACACACTTACACACATACCACACACAAGCATAGGCACAAATAGAGACACATGCATGCATAAGCATACGCATAGATGCACACACACACATGCACATAAATGCTAAAATATTGCACACACTTGCAAACATACATGCACACATAAAAGCGCACACTCCTACACACACCTACATATAAAAACATAAGCACACACACACGTAGAAAAACAAATACATATGCACACGTGAACACATGCATACTCACACACACATAAACATACCTTTACACTCGAAACTATGCACATAGACACACACACAAACACATGTGTACACACACGTACATGTACAAGCATACACACACATACATGCATGATCATGCACACACACTCACACATTTGTGCATATGCACATACACACATACGACCTTGTACATGGTCACACACCCACCCATACATACATGCTCACACACAACCAGACAACATGCACAAACACACACACATAAACAAACATGCACTCATTGATGCACACTCACAAGCATAAACACACAAATGAACACTAACATATGCACACACATGCACACACACACACATAAAATATAGGCAAACACTCACACAAATAGATAAAGAAGCACAAAGCACTTACATGAGCAAAGACTTGCATACCTAAGCACACTCACATGCATCCATATGCATATATGTGTGTGCACAATCCCGTCGACACACTTGTGCAATCATGCATACACATGCACACACATACACTTGGATGCACTCATGTATAAGAATACACAAACACATAGACGTACACACATACAGAGTGGTGCATGAGCAAGAACACATGCTCCCATGCAGTCACATGTGCATGTCTGCACATGCACACACATGTGCATACAAACACGTACACACATGCATGCATGTACACACACGGACACATATGCACACACACTTGCACATGTGCACACACAAGCACTCACGTGCATACACACAGGCACACACACACAAGAACACACATGCACACATGTACACACACACACATGCACATGCAAGCATACATGCATACACACATTTTTAATCACAAACAAATGCACACACAGAGTCTCATATGTGTGCAAGCATATACATACATACACATGCACACATAATAATATGCACAAACACTTTCACACATGCATAGACACACTCACACACACTTTTAAATACACTAACACATGCACACATGCACACTCACACAAAGAAGCATGCATGCATGCACACACATCAACATGCACACACGCAAGAACAAAATTATGCACACATATGGACATGTTTACACACACACACATGTACATGCATACACACAAATGCACACATACACACTCACATGTTCATAAGCACATGCACATGCACACAAACAAGCACACCCACATGCACCCATAGTCTCACAAATACATATACGCATGCACACATAGATATAAAAAGGGAAACATATACACAAAAATGTACACACCCATGCACATAGACGTGCACACACAAGTATGCATGTACATGAACACTTGCAGACACAAACAGATACACACACACACATGCATACATGCCCCACGTGCTAGCATGCATACACACACACATGCACACTAACAAACACACCCACACACAAGCATATGCATGCACACTCACACACACAAAGACATGAGAAAAAACACAAACCCATATATACATGCTTATGCACACACAGACACATGCACGCACATATGCATATTAACTCACATGTATAAATATGCACACACACAACCACACATACTCACACACACATCACACACTTGCACACACACAAACACAAGCATAACAACATGCATGCACATTCATGCACACACAGCACACATCTAAAGACACACAAGAATACACACTGTGCATGCACACACATGCCTACACACATACACACACACCCACCCACATGCATGTATATTTGCACACATAACACACACACACATGCATCCACATTGGCACATAGGAATAGACAAAAAAAATACACACACATAAGCACATGCACACACATGTGCACACCCATGCACTCCCATGTGCATGTCCACACATATACACATGCACACAAGCACACTTGCATGCACACTCACACACTCATTTGCACAAACATACATAACACAGCGACTCATGCTCACATACACACATGCACACACACAGCCATGCACACTACCACCCATGCAAATGTACAGTCACAAGTTCACATGCACATACAAATGCACATACTCACATAAATATGCATAGCACATACAAGTGCATACACACTTGCACACACACATGTATGCCAACATGCACACATGCACTGACATGCACAAGCACTGAAACATGCACAAACAAAAATCCATGCAAGCACACACACACAAATGCAAGCTAACATAAGCATTCAAACACATATAGCACCCATGTACACGTACACGCACCCATATGCATAAACACACCCACACGCACATATGCACACACACATGCATAAACACAAATGCAAATCCACAAACTTACATACACACTTACAAACATGAAAACATGCATATAAACACAATAATATACATGCAAGCTCACAAATGCCACATATAGAGAGCCACACATACATACAAACACATGCACACACACAAACATAGGTAAATACACCCTCACAAACACATAAACACATGCACACATATACACACACATAGACTTACACTCACACCCACACATGCACTTAACGCACGTGCACACATGCACACACACATGCATACACGCATGCAAACATACACACACACCCACCCACATATGCACATACACAAGCACACACACACACTCAAACAAACACACATGCACACAAGCATGCATACACGCACAACTACACATGTGCATATGTAAATACACACTCATACACCTACACACAAGCACACATGTATGCATGCACACATGAAGAATACATAGACACATACACACCTACACCCACATCCACACCCAAACACTCACATACTACACACATATTCACATGTGCATTTACATGCACTCACATGTGCCCTTGCACACAATCACATAGGCATACACTCACATGCACCCACATGCACAAAATCTCACACATATGCACACACATGCACATACATACACATGAGTACAAAGACACATGCACAAATACACACATGTACACATGTACACACACACAAGCATGCAAACACACATGCGTATGAATTAGCATATAGACAAATGCACACTTTTGCAAACACAAGGGCACATACATGCACACACATATAGGCACACACATGTACACATAGACTCATAAATATGTAAACACAAGCACGCACACACATAAATATACCCACACATGTACAAATGTATGCACATACATGCAAACACATTTATAATCACACACATGTACTTGTAGACATGCACATGCATACAAACATACACACACATGTGTCAACATGCACTCTGAAACATGCAAACATACACACAAACACAAACACCCACTCACACCCACACACATGAACACACTCACACATCTGTATGTGTGCACATGCTTATAGGCACTCAAACATATGTAGATGCATGCACATGTGCACAAATAGACATACACACACACATGCACCCATAGTTAAATGACATACAATCACACATACAAACCCACATATGCACACATGCATGAACGCAAACACACACACACATACACATGCATGCACACATTGACATTAATATTGACTCACCCACAACCAAATAAAGGCACATGCATGTGCATAGTAACACATATGCATCCATGCTCATATAGGCACAAACAAACAAACTCACACACAAACATATATATAGGAAAACACACAAACAAATGCAAACTCACACAAAAGTACATAGTGACACAAGCATACACATGCACATGTGTAAAAATCCAAACACACACACACATATATAGGTACACATCTGAACACACTTGTGCAAATATGCACACACGTGCATTCACACACATAGACCCTTGTGCACATAAGCACACACATGCACGCTCACCACATATACAAACACACACACACATGTACACACAAATAGAAAATGTACACATAGAGACCTACATATTATTGAACAAACACATGCACATGAATGCATGCATAATTCCACACATGCAAACAAACACAAGTGCATACAAATTAAGGCACACACAAACACACCCACCACAATCACATACACAAACAACCACACAGATGCACATGCACATAGGCATACACATGCCCATTCCCATGCAGACACATATATAAAACACGTGCACACACACATGCTCATAAATAGGCATGGACAAATGCAATTTCCATTGTAAACAAATGAAATACCCATACACACTCGAATGCACCCACATGCACACAAATGCATGAAGAAAACCACATGCATGCACTTTACAGTCCCATGAACACATGCACATCAGTACACATGCATGCATGCACATGCACATGCACACAAAGGCACACATGTTCATGCACACACACAAACACACATGCACACCTACACACACACATACATAAACATAAAAATGATATACCCACATGCACACACATAAACACACACACAAACAAACATGCTTGCACATACACACTCACATATGCATACATAAGAAAACATACATACACAAATAGACAAACACACATATTTGCACCCACACATGCACACACACACACAACCACCTACTCCCACACATGCTCGTGCATGCATGCTTACACACTTGCACGACATGCACACACACAAGAGTACATAGGCACAGAGGTGCACACACACACAAACAAACATATATGCTCTAACACAGGCACACCTATGTACACACATGCCCATGCAGATTCACACATATGCATAAGTACACACATGTACATGCACACACAAGCTCATAAACATACACACACACAAGCTCTTAAACATGCACAGAAGTGCACAATCACACATACAGAAACACACATGCATTCAAGCACACTGACATATATGCACACACACACACACACGACCATATACAAACACATACATAAGTACATGCTCATATATAAGCAGGCATGCATGCCCACCCACACACACATGCACACTCATACACACACATACCTACATGCACATATGCACATGCATGCAAAGACACACATGCACATACATGCATGCATGAACACACATGCACACATACATGGGACACACACAGACATGTACACACAAACAAACAAACATAGACTCAAACACAAAGGCATGCACACAATTACATCACACCCATACATGTACACACAATTGCAAATGCATACATACACACATATGCATGCATACATACATACACATGCACTCTCACATGCACACACATGCACATATGCACAAACACATCCATATACACGTGCTTGCACACACTCCCACACACATCCATGCATGTACAACACACACACACACATGTGCCTGTGTGTGCATGTTTGTTTGTTCGTGTGCATGTGTGTATGCATGCATATGTCCATGTGTAGGCATTTTTGTGCATGCACATGTATGTGTATGTGTGCTACTACATGCACATGATTGTGTGCATGTGTGTGTGTGTGCTCATACGTGTGTATATTTGTGAGTGTGTTTGTGTGTGTGTGTATGTATGTGTGTGTGGCATATACATATGTAACTTTGTGTGCTTTTGAGAGTGTGCATATGTGTATTTGTTTGCTCTTGGGAGTGTGTGGGTGTGTGTGTCCTAGCGTGCATGTGTTTGTTTGCAATTACATGAGTGTGCATGTAGAAGTGTGTATTTGTGTGTGTGTATTTTTTATGTGGGTGTGTGTGCATATGCATATCTGTGGTTGTGTGTGTCCATGCAAGTGTGTGCATATCGATGCATACAAGTGTGTGTGCATTTGCATGTGCCTTTGTGTTTGTGCATGTCTATGTGTGCATGTGTGAGCACATCTGTGTGTGTGTTTGTGTGTGCAATGCATGCGTATATGTGTGTGTGCACACAAATACATGCATGTGTGCTTCTGGGCTTATGTGCATGCATGTGTCTGGTTGTGTTAATGTGTGCTTATGTTTATATTTGCTTGTGTGTGCTTGTGCATGTGTCTATGTTCCTCTTTGTGTGTCTATATGTGTGAGTACATTTATGCTTATGTGTGTGGGTTTACATGTCTTATGCTTGTGCATGTGTTTGTATATGTGAAGGTGTCGGTACGAATGTGATTTTGCATATGTGTGCACATGTTAACACATCCACAAGTGTGTTTGTGTTCATTGGTGTGGGTGCATGTTTGGGTGTTTATGCATGTGTGCCTACGTGTGCACATAACTGTGTGTACATGCATGCTTGTGCATGTTTGCATGCAAGCAGATGTGTATGTGTAAGTGTATATGTGTTTTTTCCTATGTGTGTATGTGCATGTGTACGTGTGTGAATGTGCATGTGTGTGATATATGTGTGTCTACATCTGTGTGCATGTGTGTGTGTGCGTCTGTTTGTGCATGCATATCTACATGTTTGTAGGTACATTTATGTGTGCACTTCTATATGCATGTGTGTTAGTTCACACCCATATTTTAGTGTTTGCATGTTTGTGTGCCTGCATATGTGTGTAGATATATGTGTGCATGTGCATTTGAGTTGGTGTATGTGTTTGCATATGTGTGCAATAGTGAGTGCTTTTGTGTGCATGTGTTTGTGCATGTGTGTGTGCACATACATGTATGTGGTTGTCTGTGCGAGTCTATGTGCATGTGTGTGTTCATGTAGGCATGTGTTTGCATGTGGGTGTGCATGTGCTCTTATGTTTGTGTTTATGCATGTGTATGTGTGTGTGTGTGAGTGAGTCCATTTTTATTTTGTACAAGTGTGTGTATGCATCTTAGTGCGTGTTCCTGTGTGTATGTTTTTGTGCATATGTATATAAGTGTGTCGGTGCATTCATATGTGTGATTATCTATTTGAGCTTATTTGTAAGCATATGCTTATGTTGGTGTGTTCGAGCATGTGTGTGTGCAAGTATGTGGGTGGGGTTGTGTGAGCGATTATGTATGTGCATGGGCATGCTTGTGTGTGTACGTGCATGCATGTGTTTCTGTGTGTGCATGTGTGCTTATGCTTAAGTGTTTGTATGTTCAAATACCTATGAATGTGAGTGCATGTGCATGTGACCATGCATGGGTACACATGTGTGTGCATGTGGATGTGCAATGTTATACATTTGTGCATGCAAATGCATGTGTGCATTTGTGTTTGTACATGTGAGTGAATATGATTTGTTCATGTGCATGTGCCTATGTGCATTGTTACTCAAGTGTGTGTGCATGTGCATGTGTGTGCATAGGTATATAAGTTCATGTGTGCTTGCATGTCTATCCTTATGAATGTGTGAGCATATGTGTTTTCTCATGTGCATGCATATGAGTGTGTGTGCATTTGTGTGCATCTATCTGTGTGAACGTGCTTTTTTATGTGCATGTGTGTGCATACATATCTTTGTTTCTCCATGTTTGCCAATGGGAGTATGTAATTGAGCATGGGCATTTGGGTAGATGTATGCATGTGTGCACATGTTTGTGTGTATGAACATGTATGTGTTTGTGTGCATGTGCACATGTATGTGCATGTGTGCTTATGTGTGTCTATGTATTCTAATGTCTGTGTGTGTAGGTGTGCATTCATGTGTGTATGTGTTTGTGCATGTCAATGTGTGCATGCATATGTGTGTGCATGCATGTGTTTGCATATATGTGTGTGACTATGTGCATGTCAGTACCTGTGAGTGCCTATGTGTGTGTGAGTGTGCGTGTGTGTGTCTATGTGCATGCATTGGAATGCATGTGTGTGTGTGCATATTTGTGTATGTGTATGTGTGCATATGTGTGCATGTGTATACATGCATGGGTGTGTATGTGAGCTGTCTATGTGTGTGTGTGTATGTTGATATGAGCATGTGTGTACATTCATGTGTGCTTATCTGTTTGCGTGTGTAAGTGCATGTGCCTGTGTGTATGTTTGTGCATATGATTAGTATATGTAGGTGCATGTACGTGTATATGTTTGTGTGTGCATTTATGCATTTGTAATTGTATGTGTGAGCATGTACTTGTGTGTGTGGGCCTATGTGTGTGTGTAAGCTTATTTGTGTGTGTTTGAGTATGTGTATATTTGTGTATGTGTGTCAATATATATGTATGTGTGTGTGTGTGCATGCTTGTACAATAGTATGTGTGTGCACTCATGTGTGTGTGTATGTATGTGTGTGAGTTTGAGTAGGATTATGTATATGTGTGTGTGACTTCATGTGTGTTCTTGTGTATTCATGTGTGTGTATATGCACATGTGTGTGATTCTTTGCCTCTACAAGTGTGTGCTTGTTTATGTACATCTGTGTTTATGTGCTAGTGTAGGTGCATACATGAGTGCATGTGCATGTGGGTGTTAGTACAAACATGAGTGTGTGTGTGTGTGTATGTGTGTGTTTTTGTTCTTGTTTGGATGCTTGGGTGTGTTTGTATGCATGTGAGTATGTGTGCTTTTGTGGGTGTGCATCTATGTGCATGTACATGTGTATGATTGGGCATGTGTGTCTGGTTTTGTCTACACATGCAATTGTATGCTTGTGTGTTCATGTGAGTGTACTTTTATTTGTGTGTGGATATGTGCATATGTGTGTGTGTATCCGTGAGTGTGTGCATGTGGGTGTGTGTGTTTGTCCACATGTGTGTGCCTTAGTTCATACGTGTGTGTGTGTGTACATATATGCGTGTGTATGAGCATACATGTGTGCGTATGTCATGTATGTGCATGTGTTTATGCATGTGCATAGTGTGTGTAAATGTGTGTATTTGCATGTGTGATTTCGTGTACATGTGAATGCGTGTGTGTTTGTATGTGCATAGGTGTGCCTATATGAGTGCATTGATGTGTGTGTACTTATGCATGTGTTTTTGCATGTGTTTGTGTGAATGTTTGTGTATGTTCATGCATGTGCTAATGTGGGTGTATGTGTGTGTGTGCACATGTGTGTGCCTGTGAATACATGTGTGCTTGTGTGCATGTGTGTATGTGTGTATGCATGTGTGCTCATGTGTTGTTATTGTGTGTGTGTATGCCTGTGCACATGTGTGCATCTTCATGGGCTTGTGTGTGTGTGTATTTCTTTTTGTGTGAATGCAGGTCTATGGGTATGTGTGTGTGTGTGTACATGTTTATAGGTGTGTGTGTGTGTTTGTGGCTGTGTGCATGTGTTTGTGTGTGTGCATGTGTGCATGTGTGTGTAAGTGTGTGTGCAAGTGTATGTGCACTTGCATGTGCATGTGTCTATGTGCATGTGTGTGTGTGAGGGAGTGCATGTTTGTGTGTGGGTGTGTGTGAGTGTGTGTGTGTGCATGTATGTGTGTGCTTACTTTTTTGTGCATATGTGTGTATGGTTGAATATGTCTATGTTTATGTACATCTATGCATGTGTGTGTGCATGTGTGCATGCTTGTGCATGTGTTTGTGTGTGTGCTTGTGGGTGTGCATGCATATATGTGTGTGTCTACTTGCATCTGTGCTTATACGTGTGCACATGTGTGCGTGTTTGAACATTCATATGTGACTGTGTATGTGAATACACGTGTGCATGTGTGTGTATGTACGTGCTTGTTGTGTTTGTTTGCATGTATGCTTGTGAGTGTGCGCAAGTGCATGTGTGTTCATGTGTAAGTGCGTGTGCTTATGTGCATAGGTACACATGCATGTGTGAGAAGTTGTGCATGTGTATGTAGGTGCATATATGTTTGCATTTTTGTCTGTGTTTATGAATGAGTGTGCATATATGTGTCTATGCATGCATGTGCATGTGTTTGTGTCATCATGCACGTGTGTGTGTGTGTGTGTGTGTTTGTGTGAGCATGTCTATCTTTCTATGTATTTGTGTGAGCATGTTTGTGTGGTTGATGTCGGTTTGCAAGTGGTGTCTATGTGTGTGAGTGAGAGCAAGTGCACAAGCATGTGTGTTTGAGTGTGCGTGTGCATGCATGTAAGCTTTTGCACACATGTGTGTCCGTGAGTGTGTGTGCATGTGTGTGTGTAATTGCATGTGAGTGCGAGCTCGCATGGATGCATGGGTGTGCATGTGCATGTGTCTATATGAATGCATGTGTGTGTGCATTCATTTGTGCATGCTTGTGTGTGTATCATCATGTATGTGCATGTTCATATGTGTGCTTTTGTGTGTTTATTTGTTTGCATGTTTGTGTGTGTGTGCATATGTGTAGGGTGGGTGCATATGCACCTATGTGGGTATGCATATGCATGTGTGTAGGTGTTCGTGTGTGTATGCACACATGTGTGTGTTTCTGTGTGAGTCTACATGTGTCTGGATTTATCTATGTGTGTGTGATTTGTGTGCATGTGTATGTATGCATGTGGGTGTGGGTATGTGTGTGCATATACAATTGTGTGTATCTATACAAGTGTGTGTGTGTGTGTATGTGTTTGAATGTGTTTGCATATGTGTATGCAAGTCAGTAGGTCTGTGTGTGTGTATGCATGTGTGTGGGTATGTGTGTGTTTGTGTATCTGTGTGTTGGCATATGTGTCTTTGTGTACCTATGTGTGGGCATGTGTTTGCATGTTTGTGCATGTGCATATGAAAACATGGATGAGTATGTTGATATGTTTGCATGCTCACATGAGTGCATGCATGTGCTTATGAGTAAGTGCCTGTATTCTTATGCGTGCATGTGCATGTGTGTACATCCATGTTTTCTTATGTGTCTTCTTGTGTATTGGTGTGTTGGTGTGTGTAGGAGTGCATCCATCTATGCATGTGTGTGTGCCCATCTATGTGCAAGTGTTTGCATTTGTGTGCAAATGTTTGTGTGAGCATCTATGCATGTGCATGTGTGTGTATGTATGTGTGCTTGTGCATGTGTGTATGTATGTGTGTGCATGTATTCACATTCATGTGTGTTGGGGTGCGTGTGTGTAGGAGTGTGGGCATGTGCCTGTGTGTGTGTATGAGCATGTGTTTGTGCATGTGTGTCTTTGAGTTCATGTGTGTGTGCATGTCTATATGTGTGTGTGATTGTGTGTTCATGTTAGTGTGAGGGTGTGTGTGGTTATGTGCGTATGTGGGCATGTATGTGTACATGTATGTCTATGTGCATGATTGTGTATGCATCTGTGTGTACATTTATACATATGTGTAGGTGCATGTCTGTGCACATCCATAAGCCTGTGTGTTATGCAATTGAATGTGCATGAATGTGTGTGTGCTTATGCAGACACGTGTGTGCGCTCGTATGTACTTTTTTGCATGTCTGTATGCATGTGTGTCTGCATGTATGTTTCTTTTTCTATTCATGTGTGTGTGCATCTATGTGCATGTGTGTTCTTATGTGTTTGTGAGTGTAGGTGTGTGTGAAAGTGTAAGCATGTGTGCATATGGGTATGCTTGAGGGTGTTGGTATATGGGTGTGTGTGCATGTGTACATGTATGTAGGTTTTGGTGTATGTGCACATGTGTGAGTGCATGTATGTGTTTGTGTGTATGTGCGTGTGTGCACTCGTACGGATGCATGCATTTTTGTGTGTGCACTTGTTGCGTGTGTGTTTTTGTGGGTGTGTGAATGTGTTTATGCATGTGCATCCAAGTGTGTGTTCGTGTGTGTATATGTGTATGCATGTGTGTACCTATGATTGGGCATGTGTGTGTGTGTGTGTGTGCATGCATGTATGCAATTGTGGTTGTGTTTGCATGAGTGCATAGTGCATGTGTATACATGTGTGTGTTTTTGCTTGCATATGCATGTTTGTGTATGTGTCCATGTGTTCGTGTTTGTATATGTGTGCATGTATGTGGTTATGTGTATGCATGCATTTGTGTGCTTGTGGTGCATAAAAGTAGGTGTGGTTATATGTTTGTTTTTGCATGCATGTGCTTTTATGCTTGTATGTCTCTATGCATGTTTTTGTGTATGTGTTTTATGTGTGTATATACACTATCTTGTGTGTCCATGTGTGCATGTGCATGTGAGTGTGCATGTTCTTGTATGTAGGCATGTGTGTGTACTTGTGTGAGTGCATGAGTGGTTGTATATGGGTGTGTGTATGCTTGTGTGTGTTTGTATGTGTACATGTGTGTTGGTGAACATTTGCATGCATGTTCTTATGTGTGAGTATGTGTGCATATGAATGCAATTTTTTGCTTGGGTGCATCTATGTGAATGTCTATGTTTGTATTTGTGCATTCAAGTGTGTATGCCTATGTCAATGCATCTATGTGTATGTGTTTGTGTGTATCTACATGTGTACATGAGGGCACATGTGTGTATTTATGAATCCATGCATTCACATGCATAGATGCATATGCAAGTATGTTTGTGTGTTTTTGTGTGCATATCTATGTGTGTCTATGCATGTATGTGTATGAGTGAGTGTGCTTGTGTTTGTATGTGCATGTGCATGAATATGCATGTGTGTGTGTCGGTATGTGTCAGTGTACATGTGTGTACAAGCTTGTGCTTATCTATGTGTGCATGTGTGCGTGTAAGTGTATATGCATGTCTATGACCCTATGTATATGTATGTGCTTATGCATGTGAGTTTGTATATGTGTGTGTGTGTGCATGTGAGTCTATGCATGTATATGTATGAGTGATTGTGCTTGTGCGTGCATGTGTATGTGCACGAAATATGCTTGTGTGTGTGTCGGTATGTGTGATTTGTGTAGGTGTGGGCAAGTGTGTGTGTGCATGCTTGTGCATATCTATGTGTGCATGTGTGTGTTAAGTGTGTGTGCATGTTTATGAACCTTTGTGTATATGTGTGTGATTATGCATATGAGTGTGCATGTGTGTGCATGCAGGTGCTTGAGCATTTATGTTCATATGGATGTGCATGTGTTTGTAGGTATGTGCATGTATGTGTGTCAGTGCAATTATGTGTGCATGTGAGTTTGGGTATGCATGCATCTTTGTGTGTGTTAATGTATGCATGTGTTTATGTGTGAGTGTGTACTTGTCAATGTCTATGCATGGGCATCTATATGTGCTTATGCATGAGCATGTTTGTGTGTGCATGTGTCAGTGTGTGTACATGTATTTGTGTATGTGCATGTGTGTGTACTTGTGTGTGCATGTTTGAGTGCATTTGTGCGAGTGTGTGCATAAGAGTGTGTGTATTTGTGTGTGTCTGTACCTATGTGTATGTTTGTATTATGTGCATGTGTGTACAACTCTATGAGCTTGTGTGTGTCTACCTACAAATGTGAGTGTGGTTGTATGTGCATGTGCATATGTGTTTGTATTAGTTCACAAACATGTGTATGTGTGTGTTCATATTAGTGTGTGTTTCTGTGCTTGGGTGCTAGTGTGTGTGTTTGTGTGTGTGCATGTGTATCAATCTGTGTATTTATTTGTGTGTGCATATGTGTATGTTTGCATGTGAGTGTGTGTGCATGTATGGTTGGGTGTGTGTGTGCGTGTTCATGTGTCTGCCTATGTGTGGGAATTATGCGGTGTCCATGTGACTTTGTGTTTGTGTCCATGTGTGTTTGTGTGTGTGTGCATACGCCTGTGTGTGTACGTCCAAGTGTAACTTTGCATGTCTTTGTGTGCATATATATTTATGTGTGTGTATATGTGCATGTTTATGTGTCTATACAAGTGTGTGGCCATGTGTGCTTGTGTGTGTGCATTTGTGTGTTTGTATGTGCATGCATGTGTGTGTGCATGCATATGTATGTATGCATGCAAGTTTGTAAGCATGTTTGTACATTTGTGTCCCTATGCATGTGCATGTGCATTAGTGTGGTGCATATGTGTCTTCTTGTGTGTGCATGTGTGTGTGTGGGTGTGTGTGTGTTCATATTTGTTAGTGTGCATGTGTATGTGTGTTTGCAATCGTGCATGTTTATGTGTGCACATGTGTTCTTATGTGTGTGCTAATGTGAGCACATTTGTATTTGCATGTCACGCAAGTGTGCAAGAATGCATGCATTTTAGTGCATCTCTATGTGTGTGCGCATGTATGTGTATGTTTGATTGGGTGCATGAGCACACGTGTGTAAGTATGTGTATTTGCATGTGTATGAGTGTTTGCATGTGCACGATTTATGCATGTGTGAGTGCATATTGTGTTCGTATGTGTGCATGTGTTTGCATGTATGAGCATGTGTGTGTATGGGTGTGGGCATGTGTTTATGCATCTGCATCCGTGCATGTGCACGTATGAGTATATGTATATGCATGTGTATTTGTGTCTATGTGTGTAGGTATACCTATGTTTGTGCATATGTGTGTGTTCATGCACATGTGTGTAGGTGTGCATTTGTTTATGTGAGCACATAGTGCGTATATGTGTGTGTATGCATGTGTGTGTTTATGTGCATGTGTGTAATTTGTATGTCTGTGTGTGTCTATATGGTTGTGTGTGTGCATGCATTTGTGTGCATGTGGGAGTGTGTAAGTCTATGTGGGTGTAAATTTGTTTGCATATGCATGTGCCTGCATGCATTTATGTCAATGCATGTGTGTTTTTGGATTTGTTTTGTGTGTGTGTGTGTGCATGGGCTTGTGTGTACACATGTGTGTGTGTGTATGCATGTGTGTGTATGCGTATGCTTATGTGTGTGCATGGGAGCTTATGTGTGTGCGAGTGTCAATGCATTAGTGGCTGTGTCTGTATTTGTGCATGTGTATGAGTCTGTGTATGCTATATGTAAGTTTTTGTTCAAGAATGTGCACGTGTGTTTTTGGATGCATTTGTATGCATGTTTTTTTGCATGTATGTGTGTGGATGTGTAGCTATGTGAGTGTGTGTCTGCGTGTGTATGGGTGTGTGTATATAAATATAACTATTCAATTGCACGTGTGTGATTGTGAATGCATGCATGCACAGATGCATATGTATGCATGTGTGTGTGTGATTTGTGTGCATATGTGTGTGCATATGCTTGTGTATCTTTATACATGTCTATTTGTGGGTGTGTGTGTGTGTACATGAGTGTGTATGTGTGTATTTGTGTGTGCATGTGTTGGTTTATATGAGTTTTCATGTGTTTTTATATGTGTGTGCATATGTGTGTGTGTGCATTCAAGTGGTGTCTCTGTGCATGTGTGTCTGTTAGTGTGTGTGCATATCTATGAGCCTTTGTGTATTTGTTTTTGCTTATGCATATGAGTGTGCATTAGCATGCATGAGTGTATGTGATCATCTACATGTACATGTGTGCATGGTTTAGTGCATGTATGTGTGTGTGTGTGTGTGAGTGTGTGTGTGTGTATATTTGTGAATGGTTGTGCATGGGTTTATGTTTGTGAGTGTGTGTATGCTTTGTGCGCGTTTACGTGCATGCATGCATGTTCTTCTATGTGTGTGTCTATGGGTGCATGCGTGCAGCGTATGTGAGCAATCATGTGTGCATGCATTTGTGTGTGTGTGGGTAGATAGGTGCATGTATGTGTGTGTTTGTACATGTGCATATGTGTCTATGCACACATGTATGTGTGTGCTTTTTTGTGTGCATGTGCACACTTGTGTGTGTGTGTGTGCATGTGTGCATGTGCTTTATGTATTTGTGAGTGGATTTGTGGGTGTGTTTGTGTGTACTGTCTGTGTATGTTTGTGTGTATATTCTTATAAGCATGTGTGTGTGGGTGCAATTGTGTTTGTTTGCATGTGCATGCATCTGTAGGAGTGAGCATATAGGTGTGTTTCCCAACGTGGGAGTGCATGTGTCTTTTTTTGTGCGTAAGAGTATGCTTGTGTTTGTGTATACATGCATGTGAGTGTGTGTGTGTGTGTGTGAGTGCGTATGTATTTATGTTTGTGTGATTGTGCATGTATGTGAGACTTTCCATGTGTGTGTATTCATGTATGTGTTTGTGTGCTTAATTGTGTGTGTGCTTATGTGTGTGCTTATGCATTTGGGTGTGTGATTGTTCAATCACTTTTGTGTGATTGGGTACACACTTGTGTGTGCATGTGCATGTGCAAGTGTGTGCATGGGTGCATGTGTATATGTGCACATGTGTGTGTGTACATGTGTGTGGGCATGTGTGCATGCATGTGGGTGTGTGTGTGCTTGTATGTGTGTGTGTGTATGCTTGCATGTGTCTGTGTGAGTGTGTACACATCTATGTGTGTCTGTGAGCATGTCTACATGTGTTTGTGAGAAAGTGCATATTCATCTATGGCTAGTTCTATGTGTGTGTGTACATGAATGCATGTGTGCTTGTTTGCATGTGTGCATTTTTGTTTTTACATGTGTTGTTATGTTTATGTTTGTGTGTGTATGCATGTGTGCATTAGTATAAGTGGGTGTGGATACATGTGATTGTGTGTGTTCATTTGTGCATGCATGTGTGTTCATATATGTGTGTTCATGTATGTGCATTTACGTGTGTGTGCATATGAGTTTGTGTGAAAATGTGTGTGCGTGTTTGCATGAACGTGTGTGAGCATGTTCTTGTGTGTTCATGAGCATGTGGTTGTGTATGCTTGTGTGTATTTATATGTATTTGTTGCACATGTGCATGAGAGTGTGTGCATGTGTGTGCATATGTGCTTATGTGCATATGTGTATGTGTTCATGCATGTGTGAGTCCATGCAAATGTGTGTGTGTATGTCTATGGGTGTGTGTGTGTGTGTGTGTGCATGTGTGAGTGTGTGTGTGGTTGTGTTACATGAACACATGTGTGTTTGGGTGTGATGTGTGCATATGTGTGTGCAGGTGTGTTCATAGGAGTGCATGCATGTGCATATGCATGTGTGTCTTGATGTGTAAGTGTTCTTGTGTGTGTGTTTGCATGTGTGCGAATGTGCATATGGATAGGTGTTCCTTTATGTTCATGTGTGTAATGGTGCATATGTGTGTGTGCATATGCATGTGTCTATGTGGCTATGCACCTATGTGCATATGTGTGTGTGTGTCCATGCAAGAGTATATGTGTGTGCATGTGTATGTGCATGTGTGTGTGCATGTGTGTGTTCATGTATGTGTTCATGTGCAAGCGTGTGTGTGTGAGCAAGTGTGCTTTAGGTGTGTGTGTGTGTGTGTTTGTGCACAGGTGCATGTGTGTTTGTGTGTGTCAATGTGTGTATGAGTATATATGTGGCATGTGCATTTGTGTTTTCTTACCAACATAGTGTGTGTGTGTGTGTGTGTGGGTACACGTGTGTTCATCAGTGCATGTTTGTGATTGTACATGTGTGTATGCATGCATATGCAAGTGTGTACACGTGTGTGCATGTATGCATGTGTGTGTGCATATCTATGAGCATATGTGTGCTTATGTACATGTGTTCATATCTGTGTATGTGTGTGCATACATGTGCATGAATGAGTTTGTGTACACTTGAGTGAGTGTGTCTATGTATGCATTTATAAACGTGTGCATATGTGTATGATTTTGCATGTTTATGTGCATGTGTTTGAGTGCATGTGTGTGTGTTTATGTATGTGTGTGAATGCATGTGTGTGTGTGTGTGTTTGTTTTCAAGTTTGCATGTGTGAGTACATTTATGTGAACATAAGTGTGTGTGCTTGTGTCTATTTGCATGTGTACTTATGTGAGTATGTGTGTGCATATTTGCATGTGTGTGTGTTTGTGTTTGTGTCTATGTCTACAAGTGCATGTGTGTGCCAATGTCTATGCATATGAGTGTGTGTGATTGCAAGCATGTGTATGTGTGCATGTGCATATGAATATTTGTGTACATGTGCATGCATCTGCTACTACTTATGCGCATGTACATATGTGTGTATGATCCTATGTTTTTGTGAGCCTATGCGTGCATGTGTGTACGTGGGTATCCTTGTATGTATGTATTTATGTTTGTGTGCATAGTTGCTGATGTCTATGCTTGTCTATGTATGCATTTTTCCATGTGAATGTGCCTATAGGCATGTGTGTATCCCTATGTGCATGTATGTATCAATATGTGTTCATTCTTTTGTATCTGTGTGTGTGTGCCTGCATGTGCGTGTGTGTGTGTATATGCGCATAAATGTGTGTGCGTATGCATGCGTGTATGCATTTTGTGTGTTTATGTGTTTATGTGTGTGCATGTATCCTTGTGTGCATGTGTTCTTGTGTGAGTTTGTGCATGAGCTTGCACAACCATCTTTATGTGTGCCTGGGTGTGTGTGTATGTGTATATGTGTGAGCATACTTGTGTGTGCTCATGTTGGTGCATGTCTACATGCATACGTGTGTTGGCACGTGTGCGCGTAAGTGTGTGTGCATGTTTGTTTGTGATTGTGCATGTGTATGCCTTTGTACTTGTGTGTATGAATGTGCATGTGTGCAAGTGTTTGTGTATAATCATGTGTGTGTCTTTTTTTTTGAGTTTGTGTGAATGTATGCATGTGCATATACATGTGTGTGTGTGCATATGTGTGTGTATGTGTATGAGTGTCTATGCGTGTGCATGGACCTATAAGTACATGTCTACATATGTGTGTGTGTGTTCCTTTGTGTGCATGTTTGTGTGTTTGTGTGTGTGTGTGTGTGTGTTTTTGTGTGTGTGCACATACATATGCATGTGCATGCATACACATATGTATGTGTGTGTGTATGGGCATTTGCAGTGTGGTTGAGTTTTTGTGTGTTTCATGTGTGATTATGTATGAGGATGATTGTGTGGGTGCATTTGCATGTGTGTGCATGTGTTTGTGTGTTTGTGTGCACATGTGTGTTCTTATATGAGTGCATGTGTGTGTCTTCATGGGTATGTGTTCCTTTGTACATGAGTGCGTTCAAGTTTGTGTGCATTTTGTGTGTGTATAAAGTATATGTGCACATGTATACATGTTGGCATGCTTGTGTGTGAGTGTGTATGTGTGTGCGTATGCATGCATGTATTGATCACATGTGTGCGCATATGCGTGTTGAGTGCATTTGCATGTGTGTGTGCAATTTGTATGCAAGCGTATGTGTATTCTTGTGTGTATATGTGTGTGTGCATGTGTGTGAGTGTGATTGCATGGATGAGTGTTTGTGTGTTCATGTGCATGCATTTGTGGGTCCATGTCTGCATCCTCTATGTTTGTCTATGTGTGGTCCTATGCATGTGCATTTGTGTGTTTGTGTATGTGGATGTCAGTGTTTGTGTGATTGTATGTGTGTGTATGTGCTTGTGCATGTGGATGTCAGTGTTTGTGTGATTGTATGTTTGTGTATGTGCTTGTGCATGTGTTTGTATGCATTTGTATTCATGGGCATGTTTGTGTATGGGTGTGTGCATTAATGCATGCATGCATACATGTGTATTTGTGTTTGCATGAACATATGTGTGTGTGTGCACATGTGTGTGTATATGCTTGTTCGTACATGAAGGAGTATGAGTGTGCGTATGTACATACTTGTGTGTATAGGTTTATGTGTGTATTTGTGTTGGAGTGTGCACGAGTGCCTGTGTGCACACATGCATTGTGTGTGATTGTGTGCACATGTGTCTCTGTATGCATATTTCTATGTTTGTGCATGTGTATACATGTGTGTGAATGGTCATTTATGTGTGGTCATGTGTTTGTGTCTATGCACATTTGTGTTAAGTGTGTGTGCATGCTTATGCAAATGTTTGCATATGAATGTGAAAGTGTGTACTTGCATGTATTTGAGTTTGTATGGATGTGTATGTATGTGTATATGTGTGTGTGTGTGTGTGTGCATGTGTGTCCCTATATGCATATTTCTATGTGTGTGAATGGATGTTTATGTGTGGTCATGTGTTTGTGTCTATGCCCAAGCGAGTAAGTGTGTGTGCATGCTTATGCAAATGTTTGCATTCAAATGTGAAAGTGGTGCATGCATGTACTTATGTGAGTTTGTGTAGAGGAGTATGCATGTTTATATGCTTATGTGTGCCTGCACACATGTGTGAATGGGTGTGTGTGTGTGTGTGTGTGTGTGTGTGCTTATATGTGTATATATGGGTGCATGAGTGTGTGCTTTTGTGTATGTGTGTTTCTCTATGCAAAAATTTGTGTGCATGTGGGTGTTTGTGTTTTGTATGCATGCATATCTATGTGTGTGTGCACATGCATGTTTGTATGTGTGCATGTCTCCACATGTCTATTTATGTATGCACGTATGAGTGTGCATGTGTTTGTGCTATGCATACGTGTGTGTATATGTGTGTAGGTGTATTGTGTGTGAGTGCATGCACCATGTGTGTGTGCATAAGCATTTGTGTGTATGCTGATGTGTGTTTATATGTGTGCTTGTGCATGTGTATGTAAATATGAATGCATGTTTTTGTGTGTTAGGTAAAGGGCGCATGTCTATCCATTTGTGCTCATTTGTATATGTGGCTATGCATATGGATGTGTACAAATGCATGCTTGTGTCCATTTGTGTGTCATGTGTGCATGCTCTTACATATGAGTGTTTGTGCATGTGTGTGTTGGTTTATGTGTATATGGGCATGCAGGAATGCATGTGTATGTGCTTGTGTATTGTGTGTGTGCATTTGAGCATGCATATGTGCATATGAGTGCTTTTGTGTGTGTGTACATGCACATGCATGCTTGTGTGCATATGCATGTGTGTGTATGTATCTACATGAGTGTGAGTATATATATGTGTGTCTGTGTGAACAGGTGCCAGTGTATTTCAGTATATCTATGCATGAATGTGTGTGTATGCGTTTCTTTATATATGAGAATGTGCACATACATATGTGTGTATTTATTTATGTTTGTGCATGCGTGTGCAAGTGTGGATGCACGTGTGCATACTTTTGTGTGTCAATGTGTATGTGCATGTACATGTACATGTATATGTATATGCATGTGTGTGTGTGGCTAGGTGCATGTGTGTGCGTATGTATGTGTGTGTGGATGTGTGCTTTTTTGTACTTGTGTGTATGTGTGCACTTGTATTATGCACCTTTATGCACATTTGTTCTTATACATTTATAGGTGCATGCATGTGTGCATGCGGTGTGTCCTTGCAAGCATGCATATGTGTGTGTATGTGTGTGTTTGTGTGCATGCATGCATATGTGTATCTATTTATGTGTGTGCTTTTGTGTTTATTTTTTCACAGATGTGGGGGTATACAAGTGTGTGAGTGTGTTATATGTGCCTATATGCATTTGTTTGGGTGTGCCTACTTGTGTGTGTGAGTGCATGTGCATGTGTGTGTGTGTATGTATGTGTGTACGACAGTGCATATGTACATGTGTGCATGTATGTGTGTTTGTGCAAATGTGTATCTATGTGTGTGTGCACATTCGCTTACAAACACATGCATACATTTGCTAGTGTGCTTGTACAACTATGTTTGTCAACTTGTGTGCTTATGTTTATTTTTGTACATGTGTGTGCAAGTGTATGTGTGTATAAATGACTATGTGAACATGTGCATTTGTGCTTATCTATTTGTGTGTGCATGTGCTTTTTGTGTGTGTGTGTGTGTATGTGTGTGTCCATGTGCATGTCTATGTGTGCATGCATGTGCATTTGTGTAAGTGTGCATGTGTGTGATTGTGTGTATGTAGGTGTGTGTGTGTGTGCATGTTTGTGTGTGCTTATGTATGTGTGCATATGTTGTTTCAAGCATTGTCACTAATGGATCATATCTTTGAGAAAGAACTACAAGAATCCTCCTTATCTATTCACTAATAGTTTAATTACAAAAATCCTCCTTATCTATTCACTAATAGAGAACTTCTTGACAAGTTTAGATAAACTATTAATAATACTTTTAAACCATATAAACATAATCTTAATACTCATTTATTTTATCCAAAATAATTTGTGCTCATGAATAATCATGTCAATTTTAGTCTACTTAACTTGAGAAGTATGCTCCTAGGTTACTTAAAGGTTAGACCAAATCTTATGTGCCATTTTCAAGTTCATGATTTATATTCGAAAGCACCCAAACCATACTACAAAATATTCATATGAGTTGACCTCTATGTTTCTTCTTAAGAGTGAGTTTACCTAATGGGTTTCTCACTTTTTCTCTGCCAACAGTCATAGTTGAAAACTCAAATATATTTTAAATAATATTCAAAATTTTTAAATCAATGGATTCTAAAATGAAATCCATATGAATTTTTCAATAATAATAAAACTCACCAATGAACAAACGTGATTCATGTGGCGAAGCTCCCTTAAATAAATTATATTGTCCTGAACACAAGGAAGAGTCATGAGGATCTTGCCTCAGAAAGTTCTTTCTTTTGATAGAATCCTTACTCTAGTACCACTTAATGTGAATTATTTGGGTAAAACGTACTAGAGGGGAGGGGAGAATTACATGGCTAACAAATTTTTTAATTTTAAAAAAATTTAATTAAAAAAAACTATTCTTGAACATAAAAAATTTTTTATGATGAATGTTGATGAAATGAAATTTCTCAATAATAAAAGAAATACACTAAGATCTTTTAGATGGTTCTACTAAAACCCATTCTACATCTACTCCCAATCACCAATTTGCTTCCATAACCAATCTTTTTTGAAAAGGTTGGTAAGGGTAAACCAATTATAAACTGATGCTCTAATGAGATACCAAAATCCATAAAAATTAGTTACATGAAAAATTGAAAACTTTACAAACATTTCTACATGAAAATTTTCTACAATTTTAAATATTTTAAACAAAAGTTGCACAAACTAATTATTGATATTACATAAAGTTTATAGAAATAGTAGAAGACATAATAATTTAAAGAACCTCGTCTTTCATAAGCATGATAAAATTTAATGTTCACAATTTTGGACATCTCTTTAGCACTTATGAAATTTTCTAATTTATTTAATAACATCAAATGTTGGTAAATGATTCCTATATCTAGTTAAAATAAAAAAAAAATCCCAAAATGACTCTCCCAATGCTAGAATAAGCTTTTCTAAAAGCTAGCCATTACAAAAGATGAAAACAGAAGAAGAAATGCAACAGTGTTTGATTCTAAACTATCTGATTGGAATAACCATTGAAGGGTCTAGATTTAATTGCAACAAGATATTATCTGGATCATCAGTTCCAACATCTAGATGGATAGTGGTGATGTCCAGGATACTATTCATAAAGGCAGAGGGGCTCTCAGCTATTTGATCGAGCATTCTACATGAATATTTAGATGACAAAAAATGTTCACAAATGTAGAGAAAAATGTGACCTTTTGATTGCAAGCACACATGATTGGTTGGTACAAATGTGCATAATTTTAGAATTTAAAAAAGATTGTCATTTATTTAGTCTCATATTGCAAAGCAATGCATGTCATTTATACTTATATTACCTTTTTTGCATATAATATACAACCTATTGGAGTTGGCTGCCCCCCATGATGCCCTTAGGATGTGATTATCTAAAACATCTACACGTAATATTAAAATGGGTCCAATCTAACCTGAACTAATTACTAATCATTAATGAGTCTGACTTGACTCGTAGGCCTAAGCTGAGTTCAGAAGTCATGCATTGTCCCAATTAACCCAAGGCATGGTAGGATTTTTATCTTGATCGATGCTTAAGCCTAACCTTAGTACGTTTTAGTACAGGTCCTAACATGTAGCTCTCTAAGACCTAAGTCCTGACACTATCGGCCACTTAACTGAGACTTTGAGTAGAACTGTTGGGTGCTTAGGTCAATTTTATTTTAATTATAAAATTTTAGAACTATAAAAGACAATTTTAAAAAGCAAATGAAACCTAATGCACCACTAAGAAAACAAACTCAAATATGTCTAAATCATGATAATCCTCAAAAAACTTAAAGGTTTTACATGCTAGCCACTATAGAAATATAATTATTTATGGTTAGAAACTCCATAAAAAGTATGGTCTTTAGCCCCAAAATCAACAAGTTATGCCTTCAATCTTCGACTTGCATGGACACACACACACACACAAGCACACATGCACACATGCACACAAGAGCACATGCACATACACATGCACATGCACACACACATATGCACATGCACATTGACACAAACTCATCCTCACAAATAGGTATGCACACACAAGCATATGCACATGTAGACGTGCATACACGCACCAACACACACATGCATATGCTCTGACACATGTTGAAACCACACACACAGATATACATTCACGCATGTACTAACACATGCACATACACATACATACACATAGACATGCACATATGTATGCACACACACACAAACACAAATGAACTCACATGCACACACACCTACACAAATTCATGCCCATGCACACACACAATCACACACACACACATGCACATACAAACATGCACACACATATACACATACATACATGCACCCACTCACCCATGCACAAGCACACACATACACACACAAAACACACACATGCACACATACACACAATTAATCACATACACACATGTATGCATGCACACACATGAACACATACACAAACACATGAACACGTCACACTCACATGTAAGCACAAGTCAACACATATAAAAAGATACCCATAGACACTCACATATACATACACATACACATACAAATACACACATGCACACACGTGCACATTAACATGTCCACACACCCATGGAAACACACACTCATGCATGCAAACGCATGGACATATGCACGAACACACACACTCACACATCCAAGCACACACACACACACACACACACACACCCAGACACACCCATGCAAAGGCATACACACAAGCACTCACATGCACTCATGCACACAGAAAGGCACACACATATGCCCATTTACACACACACATGCATGCACATATACATAAATGGCCAAACACAAAAAAACATACATATATGCACATATGCACACATGCACATATACACACATTCACACATGTGTCCATACAAAAACACAAACTTATGCAAATTCACACAAAGACATACACACATGCACGTGTAAGTAAAGAAGCATGGATCAACACATGCATACAAGAACACACATACACATAGTGACACACACACACACACTCATATGCACACACACTCATGCACAGATAGACAAATACACACACATGCTTGTGCACACACATGCACATGCATATAGTATGCACACACACATACACACATGCATAAACACAAGTGAAAAATAACATGCACACACACGTGTAGGCAAATGCACACATAGGCACGCACACATGCAAACACATTCACATAGATATACACACATATGTACCTTTATGCAAACATACACAATCATACACATGTGCACACATACACACACACACTAACACAAAAACACACATAAGCATGCTCCTACATGCTCACATAGCACACACACTCATACGTACTTAGCATGCATGTGCAAACACAAATACCCATACACATGAAGATATAAATATATACACACTCACACATGTGCACACACACACACACACAAACACACACACATAGACAAACACAAACATCTACACACACCCACATACATGAGCACACACAAATACCACCTCCACGTGCACAGACATATACAAACATATATACACACACATAGGGATGAACTCATGCATAAATACAACCCTACACATACACTACTACACACACATATACACAAAACATGCATATATACACACAAACCCACACACACACAAGCACATGCATGAACACATGCATTTTCACACAAATACACAAACAAAGTGAAACATAGATACACACACACACACCTACACACACACACACTCCCACACACATATATACACTCTCATGCATATGCACACACACACACAAACTCACACATACAAGCACACATGTACATGCACACACACACACACATATGCATATAAGCACAATCACACACATGCACACTCACATGTGTGCATGCATATGCACACCACACAAACACTCATGCACCTACACATATGAATGCATGCACACATAAGCACACATAGAAACACACTACATGCACACATGTGTTTTCACACACCTACACATGCAAACAACCGCACACATGCACACATTCATATGCACTCACACACACACACACATGCACTCTCTTACACAAATAAGCACATGCACACAAATGCGCCTTCACACATGCATAAGCATGCACATACTCGTACACAAACACACGCACACACATCCACACAAAGATGCACACACACACATGAACACAAATACACATATGCACATGCACACTCACATATGCACACAGACACACATGCACATGCATGACTACACACATGCATATGTACAAGCATGTAGACATGCATGCACACACACTTGCAGACACACAAGTGCACACACAAAATCACATGCACATGTAGATATGCACACATGCACTAATGCGCACACATAAACCCACACACATGAACATGCACATACACACACACACAAACATATGCATAAACACAAGCATTCACACATGTAAACACACATAAACATGCAAATAAGTACACATACACAAATGCATGCTCACTGGTGCACACACACACATGCACACATGCATGCACACATGCTTGCACACATTCACATACATACTTGCACACACACACTTGCATACATGCACACAAACATACACACATGTGCACACCTTTACACACACATGCACATAATCATATGCATGCAAATGATCACATGCATGTAGACACACTTATATGTAGACACACACAAACATCTAGACATATACATACACATTCACACACACATATGCACACGCACACATGTACTTGCATACAAGAGCACATACAACAAAACATGAACATAAAGAGGCACAAAAGTATGCACACACACACATATGCAAGCACACATGCATGCATGCATGCACACACACACACACACATGCTCATACACACAAACATGTGCACACGCATGCACAAACACACACATGCACACAAACAAACATATAGTAAGCACACACACACACACACACATGGACATGCACAAACATGATCACACGAATACACATATAGACACAAATGCACATGCACATGTGGATGCACACACATGCATGCATGTACACAAACACACATGTGCACTCACACATATGCACATACACACACATTTTTACAAGGATGCAAACATTAACACAAGAACATGCTTACACACACATCCATACATGTAAATATGCACTCATATATGTGAACATATGAAAACACACACATGCACACAAACAAATGCACACACACACATATACACAAGTACATTCACACAAGCATACACACAAATGCACACACACACACACATACACTCACATGCACACAAACTAACACACTCACACACGCTGACACACAAGCATACACAAGCATGTGCATGCATATGCACACACACACACTAAAAAATACATGTATAAGTGCACACACACACACATACAAATGAACAAAAATATGTGGACTCATAAACACACACATGCACATACACTCACAATTGAATACACAAACAAGCACATAAGCACACACATGTGCAAACAAACATGCACATGAGCATGCTTGCATGCTTGTACAAACACAAAGGCATATAGATATGTAAACACATGTGCATACATGCACATGCACATGCACTCACACACCCACAGAAACACTTAAGCATGCACATATGCACACACATATGAACATGTAAACACACATGCAAATTAACAAACAAACCCTTGCACACACAAACAATTTTGTTCAAGAAGGCACACACATAAACTTACTCACAAATACACACCCACACACACATGCACGCACACACACAAATACCCACACATAGTCGCACGCATGAACGAACACATACATGCACCCACACAAACACTCACATGTGCAAATGCACGTACATGTAGATGTTTGCAAGTGTTCATGTAGAGGAACACACACATGAATACACACACACCTTAACACAAACACATGGACAAAAACACACTTGCATGCATACACACACACACACTCTCATAGATGTACATCAAAGTACATAAACATACACACACACACACACACATCCACACACAAATAGACACCCATGCACACACATACATGCTTGCACGCACACACTTCTATGTATGAACACCCACATGCACTCATACCTATACATATACACATGCAGAAGCACAGACACATTTACCGATGCATGTGGACCCACACATACATAAGTGCACTCACACATAAAAATACACACAATCACATACACGTCTACACACACACACATAAACATATGCCCATGCAACTCACACATGAAGACACACACACACAAAAGCACATGTACATTTATGATCATGAGAGTGCATATATGAGTGCTTGTGCATGTATTCGAATACAAGATCATAAGCATGCGTGTGTATGCATGTGTGTGTCTATATGCATATGTGTGAGCAAGTGTGTGTGCATATGTGTCTATCTACGAAGGTGCGTGTGCATGTATGTGTGTTTTCATGTTCGAGTGTGTTTGTGTGTGTGTGTTCTTTGGTATGCATTTGTGCATGTGTGCGGTACATGCATGTTTGTGTGTGTGCTTCTATGTGTGTGTTCATGTGCCCATGTGTATGTGTGTGTGTGTGTGTGCTTGTGCATGTGTGCTTGTTTGTGTGTGCTCATGTGTTTGACTATGTGTGCATGCATTTGTGTGGGTACGTGTGTGTGTGCATGCGAGCATGTTTGTGTGCTTGCACATTTGTGTGTGTGTGTGTGTGTGTGCATGTGGGTGTACGTGTGTCCATTTGCACGTGTGTGTGTGTGTGTGTTTGGGTGAGTTCATGAGTTTGTGCATTGTTTATGTCCATGTGTTTGTTTGCATGTACACATGTGTATTTGTGCATGCATGTGTGTTTTTATGTTTATGATTGTGTTAGTTTGTGTTGATATGTTCATATTCTTGCATATCTATGTGTGTGGGTGCACATGTGTTTGAGAGTGTGTGTATATATTCTTACATTTTTGTGTATGCGTGTGTATGCTTATGCATGTGTATATGCATATTCACATGTGTGTCTATATGTGTTTGTGTGTTTGTGTATGCATTTGTGTGTGTGTGCATGTGTGTATGCATGTAAGTGTATGCTTATGTGTGCATGGGTGTGTATATGTGTGTGCATTTGTGAGTGTCTGTGCATGCACATGCATGTTTGTGTATACCAATTTTTGTGTGTGTGTGTGTGTGCTTATGCATGTACATGTGGATCCATGTATATGTGCACGTGTCTACATGATTGTGTGCATGCATGTGTGTGTGAGCCAGTCGATCTATGATTGTGGGCATACGGGTAGAGTTTGCACATGTGTGTGTGTGTGTGCGTGTGCATGTGTATTAATCTGCATTTTCGTGTACAAGAGTGTGTGTGAATGTGTCTATGTGTGGAAATGTTTGTGCCTATGTGCATGCATGTGTGTGTGTGTGCTTGCATATTTGTGTGTGTGTGTGTATGTGCATGCATGTGTGTGCTTGTTTTGTGTGTGTTTATTTGTACTTGCTTGTTCATGTGTGGGTTCATGCATTTGTGCAAGTATTAATGTGTGAGTTCATACATGCATGCATACGTGTGTGTGTGGGGGGGTGTGTGTGCATATAAGTGTATGCATAGGTGCATGTGTGTGAGCATATATTTGTGTGTATATGTGTGTGTGTGTGTGTGTGTTTGTACAAGTGTATTTTTTGTATGTATTTGTGCATGTGTGTGCACACACAGTTGTGGGCATGATTATGTGCATTTATATGCAATTTTGCATGTGTGTAGGTGTCAATGTATGTGTGAGTGCATAAATTCTTATGTGTGGATGAGTGTGTATGTTTGTGCATGTATACATGTGTGTGTCTGTGTATGTGTGTGTGCTTGTTATCACATGCACTCACGTGCATGTATGTGCATGTGTATACATCTGTACTCATGTGTGTGTAAGCATTCATGTAGGTGCATGTGAGTTCGTGTGTATGTGTTTGGATGTCCATGTACACATGTGTGTAAACATGTACATATGGTGAATGCTTTTGTTTATGCGTTTATGTTTATGTGCATGTGCTTGGGGGTGTGCATTTGTACGTGTGTGTGCAAGTTTGTGTATAGGTGTGGGTGTGTGTCAATGCTTTTGTTTGTGAGCATGTGTGCATGTTTGTGTGTGCTTTGTTTGTGTCTGGATGAATTCGTGTGCCTGTGTATGTGTGCATGTGGGTGTGTATGTGTGTGCACATGAATGTGAGTTTGTGTGTGTCTGCTTATGTGAGTGTGTGGATTTGTGCATATGTGTGTGAGTGAGTGTGTTGGTGTGTGTGCACGCATGTGCATGGGTGTGTGGTTATGTGTCAATGTCTATGTGCATGTGTTTGCATGTGCACATGTGTTAATGCCTTTGTGTGTTTGAATGTGTGCATGTGTGCTTAGGTTTTTGTTTGTGTCTATATGTGCATTCTCATTTTAGTGTGAGCGTGTGTATACACGTGTGTTCATGTGTGAGTGTGTGCATGTGTGGGCACATGTACGTGTTGCATTGACAAGTGCATTTGTGTATGGGTGTATGTGTATGTGTATGTGTTTGTGTGTGTAGGTGTGGGTGTGCACACTTACACATCTGTTAATGCTTGTATGTTTGCATGTGCATATCTGTGCTTGTGTTTTTGTGGGCACGTGTGTGTGCATGTGTTGTGTGAGCACATGTGTGAGTGTAAGTATTCTTATGTGTGGATGTGTGTGTGTGTGCACATGTGGGTGCATGAGTGTGTATTTGTGTATATGTGGTTTCATCATGCATGCATGTACATGTGTTTTATGTTTTAGTTCTACATGCATGTATATTTGTGTATGTATGAGAGTGTGTGTGCTTATGTATGTGCATGTGTGTGTGCATGTGTCTATGGGGGCGTGTGTTTGTGTGTGTGTATTTGTATGCATGTTTGCATGTGTGTGTGTGTGCATGTATATGTGTGTGTGTGTGCATGCGTATGCATGTATGTGAGCATGTGTGTGTATGTTTGTGTGTACATGTGTCTGTACGTGCCTGCATGTATGCACGTGTTCTTGTGCACATGCAGTGTGTGTGTGTGTGTGCAAATGTGTGCAGGCAAGTGCTTGTGTATGCTTGTGTATGTGTTTATCCTTTTACAAGCATGTGTGCTTGTATTTGCATGCATGCATCTATGTACATCAAAGTGCTTATGAGTGTGTTTTGGTGTGAGTGTGTTTGTATGTGCTTATGCATATCTATGCATATTTGTTAATATAGAAGTGTACATTTATGTGTGTGTGTGTAGACGCATATGAGGGCATGTGTGTGTGTACTTACATTTGTGTGCATGTGAGAGTGTGCTTCTATGTCCATGCATGTGTGTATCTGTGTGTTTTTGTATGCTTTTGTGCACATGTATATAAGTGCATGTGGGTGCATGTCAATATGTGTTAGTTTGTGTGGGTTTGTGTATGGATGTGTGTATGTGTGCATGCCTATCTATGTGTGTGTGGGTCTATGTTTTATGTGTGTATGTGTATATGTGTGTGTGAATGTGCATGTGTGTATGCATGTGTGTGCATGTGTGTGTGGTTGTTTATTTGTCGTAGATTGTGTTTGTGTGTGTGTGTGTGCTGGTCAACTTGCATGGGTGCATGCATGTGTACACATTTTATGTGTGTTCATGTGCATATGTGGGTCTATGTCTATGAGAGTGTGTGTGCATGCATCTGAGTGACTGAGTGTGCGTGTCATATGCACGTGCATATTTGTATGTGTGCATGTTTAGGTGTGATGTGTGCCTATGTGTGGTGTGTTTGTGTGCATGTCTATTCATTGGAGTGCATATGCATGCACATGTTTGTGTAATTGTGTTCACGTGTTCTTGTGTGTGTGTTTAAATGTGTGTGCATGTGCATGTACATGGGTATTCTTTTATGTGTGTGTATGTATCATTGCATGTGTGTATACATGTGCATGTGTGTGTTTGTGTTTTCATGTGCATCTATGTATGTGATTGTGCATGTGTATGTGCATGAGTATGTGTGTTTGTGTGTCAATGGATGTACATATATGCATGCATGTGTATTGCATGTGTTTGTGTTCATGTGTGTCCATATGCATGCATGTGTATGTGTATGTATGTGTGTATTTAGAAGTGTGTGTGGGTGTGTGTGCAGATGTGCGAGTGGGTGTCTTTGTTTGTGTTTTGGTGTGTGTGGTGTGTGAGAACATATTTGCACATGTCCATTTGTGTCTTCATTTCAGCACAATGTGTGTGTGGGTGCATACATGTATTTTTTTGCATTGTGTATTTGTGCATGTATTTGATTATACATGCATCTGTGCATGTGTGTGCACATGTGTGTATGTATATGTGTGTGTGTGTGTCTATGTGCTTGTGCACATGGGTATGCTTGTATGTGTGCATGTGTGTAAGTTGGTACACTTATATGTGTGCATGTATGTGTGTGTGCATAGGTACACATGTGTTTGTGTCTGTACAAGTATTTTTGAATGTGAATGTTCCTATGGGCATTTATGTGATCCTATGTGTGCATGAATACATATGTGTTTGTACTCATGTGTATGTGTGCATATGTACATGTGTGTGTGTGTATGTGTGTGTGAGCATGGATGCATGCTTTTTTGTGTGTATGTGTTTGTGTATATGGTGTATGAGCTTGTTTTTATGTTTTCATATTGGTGTGTGTCTACATGTCTAAAGGTGTGTGTGTTTGTTTGTATGCCACTGTGTGCATGAATGTGCATCATGCATGTCTGTGTGTATGATCATGTGTGTGTCTATATGTTTTCAAGTTTGTGTGAATGTATACATATGCATATGTGTGTGTGTGTATACGTGCATGCATATGTGTGAGTGTCTATGCATGTGCATGGATAAGTGCTTGCATGCCTATATATATGTACATGTGTGAGTGTGTTTGTGTTTGCATTGGTGTGTCTATGTGCATGCTTGTGCATGTGGATGCATTCATGTGTGTATGTGTTTTTTTGAATGTGCATGTGTGTGTATGTGTGCACGTATGGTTGGTGTTTATGTTTGCATGCATGCACATGTTTATGTGAATTGACATGATTATGTGTGGGTGCATATGCATGTGTGTGTATGTGTGTGTGGGTGTGCATGTACATTTGGGTGTGCGGTGTGTGTGTGCATGTGTGCATTTGTATGTGACTATGTGCATGTGTGTGTATTTGTGCACATATAGTGTTTGTGTGTGCACATATACATGTTGGTATGCCTATGTGTGAGTGTTTATGTGACTATATGTGTTCACATGTGTGTGTTGAATGTGTATGCATATGTGTGTGAAAGGGCTTGTGCAAGCATATGTATGTGCTTGTGCATGTGTGTGTGTGTTAGTGTGATTGTGTGTATGTTTCATGTGTATGTGTGCATATGCATGCGTGTGCTGTGATTTCCCTTACATTTTCTTGTGTATGTTCCTTTACATTAGTGTGTGTGTCTCTTTATGCGAGTTCTTATTTGTTTTTGTTTGAGTGCAAGTGTGTGCATTTGCATGTGTTTATATGCATGAGTGTTCATGGGTGCACATGTTTGTATGCATATGTGTGCATGCATGCATGCATACATGTGTGAGTGTGTGCATGTGTGCATATATGTTTGTGTTAGCATGCACGTATGTGTGTGAGTGCTTATGTGTGTGTATGTGCACATTTGTGAGTGTCAGGAGTGTGACTGTGCATGTGTGCATGCATGTCTATGTGTGAGTTTGTGTTTGTATATGTGTAGGAGTGCATGCTTGTGTACCAAGGCTTTTGTTCACTTGGGCATCAGTGTGCATGTGTGTACATATATGTACATGGTCATTTACATCTGTTCATGTGTTTGTGTCTATGTGTGTTTACATGTAAGTGTGTGTGCATGCTTGCATTAGTGTGGGTGTTTGTGTGTGTGTGTGTGTGTGCTTGTGTGTGTTTGTGGGTGCACACATGTGTGCTTGTATTCATGTGTGTTTGTCCACACAAATGTTTGTGTGTATGTGTGTGTTTGTGTGTGCATGTGCATGTGTGTGGATGTGTGTGCATGTGTGTGTGTGTGTATGCATGTGTGTATGTGAGCATGTTTCGGCATGTTGTGTGTGTGTGCATGCATATGAGTGTGCAAGAGTTTATGCTTTGCATACGCATGTACATACAAGTGGAATGTTATTGTGTGAGTGTGTTAGCCTACATGTGTGTGCGTGTGTACGTGCATGTGTGTGTGTGGTGGGGGTGCATGCATGTGTGTGTGTGTCCTCATGTGTATGTGTGCTTGTGCATGTGCATGTGTGTAAGTATTTGTTTGTGTGTGTTTGTGTTCATGTGTGTGCATAATGTGAAAGCTCAAAAATATGAGTGTGTGAGCATGTGTGTGGAGGGGTTTGTGCATGTATGGGCATGCATGAATATGTGTGTGTGAGCATGTGCAAGTGGGGATCTTCATTTGTGTTATTGTGTGTTTGCATGCATGCATGTGTGTATGACTATAGGCAAGCACATATGTGTGTTCGAGAGTGTGGGGGCATGTGTGCTAGTGTATGCATACAAATTTGTGTATATAGTGTGTGCGCATGCGCATGTGTGCTCATGTGTATATGTGCATATGCATGTCTTTACACATTTGTGTGTATGCATGCATACATATTTTTTTGTGTGCATGGGTTCATATATGAGACTGTGTCCATGTTTGTCAGAATATATACATGTGTGTGCATCTCCATGTGTGTATGCATGTGTGAATGTGTGTGTGTGTGTGCATGTGCATTTTTGAGTGTGCATACATGCATGTGTTTATCTGTGCATGTATGTGTGCATTTGTGCTTGCATGAGTGTTCTTGAGTGTGTGCTTGTGTGCATATGTGTTGTGTGTGTGTATGTGAAGGTGATGTGTGTCTGTATGCATTTATGTTCATCGGTGTGTGTATGTGCTTGCCTGTCTATGTATGTGAGTGCATCTATGTGGTTATGTGCATGCATCTATGTGTGCAAGAGTTTACATGTGTGTGTGTGTGTGTATGTTTGTGCAGGTGTGTGTTGGTTTGTGCACATGTGCTTGTACATGTGTATGTGCATATGCATGCTTGTGTTTGCATGTAAGTGTACATATATGTGTGTGCATGCATGTGTGTGTGAATGTGTGTGTTTGTCTATATATGTGTGTACATTTGTGTGTTTGTTCGTGTATATGTGTGTGTGCTTTGTACGCATGTGCATGCATGTTGCACGTGTATGTGTTTTTTGCATGCATATGTGTGCACATGTGTGTGTATGTGTTTATGTTTGTGTTTGTGTGCATGTGTGTGAGAACATATGTATGTGCACATGTGTGCATGTGTGTTTATGTGTGTGTGTGTGTGTGTGTGTTTTGTGTATTTTTGTGTGTGTGTTATTGAATCTTCGTGTGCGCCTACGTGCGCATATGTGTTTATGCATGTGTTTGTGTGTCGTATGTGCTGGTTTTTGGATATGTGTGCATGCAAGCTAGTATGTGTGCGTGTGTGTGCATGTTATTTATTTATAAATGTGTGTGGACGTGCATATTTATGAAGGTGTGTACGTGTGTGTGGCAGTGTGCATGGGTGTGTGTGCATATATGTGTATGTGCATGTCTATGCATGCATATTTATGTGCATGTGTGTTGTGTGTGTGCATATGTGCTTGCATATAAGCATGTGTTCTTTTGTGCGTGTGGGCATGCATGCATGCATGCTTATGTGCATGTGCATATGTTTGCATGTGTGTGTGTATCTACATGTGTGTGATTGTATATGTGTGTGTTTGCATGTGCATGTGTGAGTATATTTCTATGTCTATGCATTCATGTGTGCATATGTGTTTGTCTACATGTGTGAATGTGTACTTATGTATGATTGTGTGTATGTGCATGCATGTATGGGTGTGTGTGCATGCATATGTGTGTGCATGTCAGCATTTGTGCATGTGTGTGCATGTGTGGGTTTTCATGCATGTGTATGCTTTTGTGCATCTTTGAATTCTTAAGTGTGTGCATGTCTATGAGACTATATGTATGCATGTAAATGTATATGCATGTGCATGTGTGTGCATGCATGTATGCATGTGTATGTGTGCGTGTGTGCGTGTGTGCTAGTGTGTATGTGTGCATTTATATCGTGCACGTATGTGCACATGTGTTCTTATGCATGTGCATGTATGGGTGCATGCATGTGCATATGTTGTGTGAGTGTACAAGCATGCATGTCTCTGTGTGTGTGTTTATATACTTGTGTGTATGTTTGTTGTGCATTTGTGCTTATATGCCTTTGTATAGGTTTGTGTGCATGTGTGTGAGTGCATGTGTATGTGTGTGTGTGAGCAAGCTTGTGTGTATAGGTCTACATGTGTGTGTGTGCAAGCTTCTGTGTATGAGTGTGTTTGTGCATGTGTGTCCAAGTGTGTATCGAAGTGTTTATGCATGTCTGTGCATATGTGCTTGTTTTCTTGCACATGTGTACGTGCATTTGCTTGTGTTCTTGCATGACTATGTTTATTTGCTTGTGCATGCATGTGTTTGTGAAAGTACATGTGTGATTATGTATGTACAAGCATGTGTACACATGAGCATTGGTGCTTATTTTTCTATGTCATGTACATGTGTATGTGCTTTATGTGTGCTTGTATGTATGTGTGTGTTCATGTACATTTCTATGTGCACATATGTGTTCTTGTGTATGAGTATGCATGCGTGTTTATGAATGTGCATGTGTGTGTATGCATGTGCATGTGTGTAGGTATGTGTACTTATTTATGTGTGCCTATGTGTAGTGCTTGTGTCTGTGTATGAGTGTGTATGTATTCATGTGCATGTGTGCATACATGAGTGTGTGACTATGTCTATGTGTGTGTGTGTGTGAATGTGTGTGTTCATATGTATATGTGTATGTGTGTGTGTGTGCATGTCTATTTGTACATGTGTGTACATGTTTGTGTATGATATGCAGGTGTGTGTGTCTTGACACATGAGTTTGCATGCATGCACGTGTGTGCATGCAGTTGTCCCTACTTGTGTACAAGTGTGCTTGTGTTTGTGTTTACATGTGCGTGCTGCTATGTGTTTGTGTTCCTCTTTGTGTGCGTGTCTAAGTATATTTTTACTTGTGTGTGAATGTGTGTCTGTGTCGTATATGTTAGTGTGTATACATGGCAGTGTATGCATATATATATATGTGTAAGTGTTCATGCATGTGTATGTGTGGGTGTGTGTGGGTTTTCTTTTGTTTTTATGTGTGCATGTGTGTGATATGTGGGGGTGTGTGTTTATGAATGTGTTTGTGCATGTAGGTGTGTGCCTACATGAGTGAGTGTGTGTGCATGCATGTATACATGCACACAAGTATGTATGTGTGTATGGGTGTCCACGCATGCATGTGTGTGTTCATTGTTGTGGGTGTGTGAATGTGCAGACATGCACATGTGTGTGTGTGTGTGTGCATGTGCATTTATGTGTATGTGTGTGTGCATGCATATGTGTATGTCCTTTTGTTTTCATGTGTTCCTATGTGTGCATGTGTTTTTGTTTGTGTGTGTGTGCGTATGCATGCATATGTCCAAGTGTAGGCAAGTTTGTGCACGCACATGTATGTGCATGTATGCTATTACACATACATGTTTGTGTACATGTGTGTGTGTGTGTGTGCTCATATGTCTGTATATTTGTGAGTGTATTTGTGTGTGTGTGACATTTACATGTGCAACTTTGGGTGCTTTTGAGTGTGTGCACATGTGTACGTGTTTGCTATTGAGAGTGTGTGGGTGTGTGTCCTAGTGTGCATGTGTTTGTCTGCAACTGCATGAGTGTACATGCACATGTGTGTATTTGTGTGTGTGCATTTGTTATGATGGTGTGTGTGTGTATGTGCATAGGCATGTCTGTGGTTGTGTGTCCATGGAAGTATGTGCATATCATTGCATATGAGTGTGTGTGCATTTACATGTGCCTTTGTGTTTGTGCATGTCTGTGTGTGCATGTGTGAGCACATCTGTGTGTGTGTTTGTGTGTGCAATGCATGCATATATGTGTGTGTGTGTGCACACACACATGCATTTGTGGTTGTGGGCATATGTGCATGTGTGTCTCTGGTTGTGTTCATGTGTGCTTATGTTTATATTTGCTTGTGTGTACTTGTACATGTGTTTATGTTCCTCTATGTGTGTATCTATGTGTGTGAGTACATTTGTGCTTGTGTGTGTGGGTTACGTGTTTATGCATATGCATGTGTGTGTATGTGTGAAGGTGTCTGTATGCATATGATTTTGCATATATGTGTCCATGTTAACACATCCACAAGAGTGGTTGTGTCTGTGTTTGTGTGTTCATTGGTGGGGGTGTGTGTGGCTATTTATGTCTATGTGCTAGTGTGTGCACATGACTGTGTGTACATGCATGCAAGCACATGTGTTTGTGTAGGTGCATGTGTTTTTGTTCGTATGTGTGTATGTGCATTGTGCATGTGTGGATGTGCATGTGTGTGATTATATATGTGTGTCTACATCTGTGTGCATGTGTGTGTGTGTATGTGCATGCATATCTATATGTTTGTAGGTACATTTTTTTGTGCACTTCTATATGTGTGTGTGCTAGTTCACACCTATATTTTAGTATGTGTATGTTTGTGTGCCTGCATATGTCTGTAGATATGTGTGTGCATGTGCATTTGAGGTGGTGTATGTGTTTGCATATGTGTGCGACAGTGTGTATTTTGTGTGCATGTGTTTGTGCAAGTGTGTGTGCACATGCATGTAAGTGGTTGTCTGTGCGAGTTTGTGTGCATGTGTTTGTGCATGTAGGTATGTGTGTGCATGTGGGTATGCATGAGCTCTTATGTGTGTATTTATACATATGTATGTGTGTGTTTGTACATTTGTGTGTGTGTGTGAGTGAGTCCATTTTTTATTTTGTACAAGTGTGTGTATGCATCTTAGTGTGTGTTTTTGAGTATGTACATGTGCGTATGTTTTTGTGCATATGCATATATGTGTTGGTTCATTCATGTATGTGATTATATGTTTGTGCTTATGTGTAAGCATATGCTTATGTTTGAGCGTTCGAGCATGTGTGTGTGCAAGTATGTGGGTGGGTGTTTGTGAGCGATTATGTATGTGCACGGGAATGCTTGTGTGTGTACGTGCATGCATGTGTTTCTGTGTGTGCATGTGTTCTTAAGCTTAAGTGTTTGTTCAAATACCTATGCATCTGAGTGCATGTGCATGTGTGCATGCATGGGTACACATGTGTGTGCATGTGGATGTGCATTGGTATGCATGTGTGTGTGCACATGCATGTGTGCACATGCATGTGTGCATGTGTGTTTGTATATGTGAGTGAATATGATTTGTTCATGTGCATGTGCCTATGTACATTGTTACTCAAGTGTGTGTGCATGTGCATGTGTGTGCATAGGTATATGAGTCTATGTGTGCTTGCATGTCTATCCTTATGGATGAGTGTGCATGTGTGTGTGTTCTCATGTGCATGCATTTGAGTGTTTGTGCATGTGTGTGTGTGCATTTGTGTGCATCTATCTATGTGTGAATTTGCTTTCTGTGTGCATGTATGCACACATATCTTTGTTTCTCCCTGTTTGCCAATGGGTGTATGTAATTGAGCATGTGCATTTTGGTGGATGTATGTATATGTGTGCACATGTGTGTGTATAAGCATGTATGTGATTGTGCGCATGCACACATGTATGTGTATGTGTGCTTGTGTGTGTATATGTATGCTAATGTCTTTGTGTGTCGGTGTGCATCTATGTGTGCATTTGTGTATGTGTTTGTGCATGTCTATGTGTGCATGCATAAATGTGTGCATGTGGGTGTTTGCATATATGTGTGAGACTATTTGCATGTCAGTATCTCTGTGTGCATGTGTGTATGTGAGTGTGTGTGTGTGCATCTATGTGCATGTATTGACATGCATATGTGTGTGTGTGCATGTTTGTGTATGTGTATTTGTGCATATGTGTGCCTGTGTGTGCATGCATGGGTGTGTGTGTGAGCTATGTGTGTGCATGTTTGTGGATATGAGCTTGTGTGTGTACATTTATGTGTGCTTGTCTATTTGCATGTGTGAGTGCATGTGCATGTGTGAATGTGAACACATATGATTAGTATATGTAGGTGCACGTATGTGTATATGTGTGTGTGTGTGCATTTATGCATTTGTAATGGTATGTGTGAGCATGTACATGTGTATGTGTGTAAGCTTATGTGTTTGTGTTTGAGTGTGTGCATATGTGCGTATGTGTGTCTATATATGTGTATATGTGTGTGTGTGTGTGCATTTTGGTACAATAGTATGTGTGTGCACTTGTGTGTGTGTGTGTGAGTTTGTGTAGGATTGTGTATGTGTGTGTGTGTGACTTCATGTGTGTTCTTGTGTGTTTATGTTTGTGTATATGCACAAGTGTGTGATTCTTTGCCTCTATAAGTGTGTGCTTGTTCATGTGCATCTGCATTTGTGTGCTAGTGTAGGTGCATGCATGAGTGCATGTGCATGTGTGTGTTAGTGCAAACATGTGTGCGTGTGTGTGTTTTTGTTCTTGTTTGCATGCTTGGGTGTGTTTGTATGCATGTGAGTATGTGTGCCTTTGTGGGTGTGCATTTATGTGCATGTACATGTGTGTGATTCGACATGTGTGTCTGGTTGTGTATGCACATGCATGTGTATGCTTGTGTGTTCATGTGAGCGTGCTTTTATTTGTGTGTGTGTGTGCATATGCATACTTGTATCCATGAGCGTGTGCATATCAATGTGTGTCCACATGTGTGTGCCTTAGTTCATATTTGTGTGTGTGTGTCCATATACATGTGTGTATAAGCGTACGTGTGTGCATATGTCGTGTATGTGCATGTGTTTATGCATGTGCATAGTGTGTGTACACGTGTGTATTTACATGTATGATTTTGTGTACATGTGAGTGTGTGTGTGTGTGTGTGTGTTTGTATGTGCTCTTGTGTGTTTATGTGAGTGCATTGATGTGTGTTTGCATGTGTTTGTGTGCATGTGCATGTTTGTGTATGTTCATGCATGTGCTAATGTAGGTGTATGTGTTTGTGTGTGAATATGTGTGTCTGTGAATACATGTGTGCTTGTGTGCATGTGTGTATGTGTGTATGCATGTGTGCTCATGTGTTGTTATTGTGTGTGTGTGTGTGCATGCCTGTGCACATGTATGCTTGCTCATGGGCTTGTGTGCTATTTTTTGTGTGAATGCATGTCTATGGGTATTTGTGTGTGTGTGCATATTAATAGGTTTGTGTGTTTGTGGGTGTGTGTGTGTGCATGTGTACGTGTGTGTAGGTGTGTGTGCAAGTGCGTGTGCGCTTGCATGTGCATGTGTCTATGTGTATGTGTGTGTGTGAGTGAGTGCATGTTTGTGTGTGGGTGTGTGTGAGAGTGTGTGTGTGCTTACATTTTTGTGCATATGTGTGTATGGCTTCATATGTCTATGTTTATGTACATCTATGCATATGTCTATGCATGTGTGCATTCTTGTGCATGTGTTGTGTGTGTGCTTGTGGGTGTGCATGCATATACATGTGTGTCTACTTGCATCTGTGCTTATATGTGTGAGCACATGTTGGCATGTTTGAACATGCATATGCGACTGTGTATGTGAGTACACAAGTGTATGTGTGTGCATGTACATGCTTGTGTGTGTTTGTTTGCATGTATGCATGTGAGTGTGTGCAAGTGCATGTGTTCATGTGTGAGTGCATGTGCTTATGTGCATGGGTACACATGCATGTGTGAGAAGCTACACATGTGTGTGTAGGTGCATGTGTGTTTGCATTTTTGTCTCTGTTTTTGTGAATGAGTGTGTATATATGCGTCTATGCATGCATTCGCATGTGTTTGTGTCATCATGCACATGTGTGTGTGTGTGTGTTCGTGTAAGCATGTCTATCTTTCTATGCATTTATGTGAGCATGTTTGTGTGGTGGATGTGGGTGTGCAAGTGTGTGTCTATGTGTGTGAGTGAGAGAAAGTGCACAAGCATGTGTGTTTGAGTGTGTGTGTGCATGCATGTCAGCTTTTGCACACATGTGTGTGCATGAGTGTGTGTGCATGTGTGTGTATAATTGCATGTGAGTGTGTGCTCACATGGATGCATGTGTGTGCATGTGCATGTGCCTATATGTATGCATAATTGTATGCATTCTCATGTGCATGCTTGTGCGTATGTGTGCATGTATGATCATGTATGTGCATGTGAATATGTGCACTTTTGTGTGTGTATTTGTTTGCATGCTTTTGTGTGTGTGGGTGGGTGTACATGCACATGTGTGTGGGTATGCATGTGCATGTGTGTAGGTGTTCGTGTGTGTATGATTCCTTGTGTGTGAATATGTGTGTATTTTTGTGTGAATGTGCATGCATGTGGGTTTATCTATGTGTGTGTGTTGTGTGTGCATGTGTATGTATGCATGTGGGTGTGGGTATGTGTTTGCATATACATGTGTGTGTATCGATGCACGTGTGTGTGTGTGTGTTTGGATGTTTTTGCATATGTGTATGCATGTGAGTAGGTGTGTGTGTATGTATGCATGTGTATGGGCATGCGTATGTTTTTGTACCTATGTATTGGCATGTGTTTTGCATGTTTATGCATGTGCATATGAAAACATGGATGCATATGTGCATGTGTTTGCATGCACATACGAGTGCATGTGTGTACTTATGAGGAAGTGCCTGTATTCTTATGCGTGCATGTGCGTGTGTGCACGTACATGTTTTCCTATGTGTGTGCTTGTGTATTGGTGTGTCGGTGTGTGTAGAAGTGTGTGCATCTATGCGTTTATGTGTGTTCCCATCTATGTGCAAGTGTGTGCATTTGTGTACAAGTGTTTGTGTGAGCATCTATGCATGTGCATGTGCATGTGTGTGTATGTGTGCTTGTGCATGTGTGTATGTATGTGTGTGCATGTGTTCACGTTCATGTGTGTTGGGGTGTGTGTCTGTAGGAGCGTGGGCATATGCCCATGTGTGTGTGCGTATGTGCATGTGTGTCTTTGTGTTCAAGTGTGTGTGCGTGTCCATATGTGTGTGTGATTGTGTGTTCATGTTAGTGTGTGGGTGTGTGTTGTTATGTGTGTATGTGGGCATGTTTGTGTACAAGTATGTCTGTGTGCATGATTGTGCATGCATCTGTGTGTACATTTATACATATGTGTAGGTGCATGTCTGTGCACATCCATAAGCCTGTGTGTTATGCAACTGAATGTGCATGAATGTGTGTGTGCTTATGCAGACGCGTGTGTGCACTCGTATGTACTTTTTTGCATGTTTGTATGCATGTGTGTCTGCATGTATGTTTGTTTTTCTATTCATGTGTGTGTGCATCTATGTGCATGTGTGCTCTTATGTGTTTGCGAGTGTAGGTGTGTGTGAAAGTGTAAGCATGTGTGTGTTGTGCATTTTTGTATGCATATCTATGTGTGTGCATGTGTGCCTGTGCATGTGTGTGTATGAGTGAGTGTGCTTGAGTGTGCATGTGTATGTGCATGAATTATTCATGTGTGTGTGTCGGTATGTGTGAGTGTTTAGGTGTGTGCAAGTGTGTTTGTGCTTGCTTGTGCATATCTATGTGTGCATGTGCATTTGTAAGTGTGTGTTAATGTATACATGTGTTTATGTGTGAGTGTGTGCTTGTCAGTGTCTATGCATGGACATTTATATGTGCCTATGCAAGAGCATGTGTGTGTGTGTGTGCATGTAGGCATATGTAGTGTGTGCATGTGAGTGTGTGTACATGTATTTGTGTATGTTCATGTTTGTGTACTTGTGTGCATGTTTGAGTGCATTCATGCGTGTGTGTGCATAAGAGTGTGTGTTTTTGTGTATGTCTGTACCTATGTGTATGTTTGAACTATGTGCATGTGTGTTCAACTCTATTAGCCTGTGTGTGTGCCTAAAAATGTGAGTGGTTGTATGTGCATGTACTTATGTGTTTGTATTAGTTCACATGCATGTGTGTGTGTGTGCGTGTGTTCATATTAGTGTGTGTGTCTATGCTTGGGTACTAGTGTGTGTGTGTGTGTATGTACGTGTGCATGTGTATCAACGTGTGTGTTTATTTGTGTGTGCATATGTGTATGTGTGCATGTGAGTGTGTGTGCATGTATGGTTGGGTGTGTGTGTGAGTGTTCATGTGTGTGCCTATGTGTGGGAATTATGTGTGTGTGTCCATGTGACTTTGTGTTTGTGTCCATGTATTTTTGTGTTTGTGTGTGTGCATGCGCCTGTGCGTGTGCATGTGTGCACATGTATCTTTGCATGTCTTTGTCTACATATATGTGTGTTTATGTGTCCATACAAGTTTGTGGCCATGTGTGCTTGTGTGTGTGTGCATTTGTGTGGCCATGTGCGTGCATGTGTGTGTTCACGTGCATGTGTGCATGCAAGTTTGTAGGCATGTGTGCACATTTATGTCCCTCGGCATAAGCATCTGCATTAATGTGGTGCATATGTCTCTTCTTGTGCTTGCATATGTGTGGGGGGTATGTGTGTGTGTTCATGTTTGTTTGTGTGTGTATGTGTGTGTGCAATTATGCATGTTTGTGTGTGCATCTGTGTGCACATGTATTCTTATGTGTGTGCTAATGTGAGCACATTTGTATGTGCATGCCATGCAAGTGTGCAAGCATGCATGGGTGTTAGTGCATGTCTATGTGTGTGCGTTCATATATGAGCATGTGTGTGTGTGCATATATGTGCATGTATGATTGGGTGTGTGAGCACATGTGTGTGTGTGTATGAGTATGTGTGTTTGCATGTGTATGAGTGTTTGCATGTGCACTGTTTTTGCATTTGTTAGCGCATATTGTGTTCGGGGTTGTGCATGTGCTTGCATGTATGAACATGTGTGTGTATGGGTGTGGGCATGTGTTTATGCATCTGCATCCATGCGTGTGCACGTGTGAGTATACACATGTGCATGTGTATGTGTGTCTATGTGTGTGGGTATACCTACGTTTGTGCATATGTGTGTGTGCATGCACATGTGTGTAGGTATGTATTTGTTTATGTAAGCACATAATGTCTGTGTGTATGCATGTGTGTTCATATGTATGTCTATGTGTGTCTATATGGTTGTGTGTGTGCATGCATTTGTGTGCAAGTGTGTTTTTGGATTTGTTTTGTGTGTGTGTGTGTGCATGGGCTTGTGTGTATAGGGTTGTGTGTATGCGTGTGCTTATGTGTGTGCTTGGGAGTATACATGTGTGCGAGTGTGAATGCATGAGTGAGTGGCTATGTTTGTATTTGTTCATGTGTATGACTCTGTGTATGTTATATGTAAGTGTTTGTCAAGAATGTGCATGTGCGTGTTCGGAAGCATCTGTATGCATGTTTTTTTGCATGTGTGTGTATGTATGTGTGTGTGTGTGTGCATGTGTATTGGTGTGTGTATGTGAGTATAACTATTCAGTTGCACGTGTGTGATTGTGCATCCGTGCATGCATAAATGCATGTGTATGCATGTGTGTGTGTAATTTGTGTGCATATATGTGTGCACATGCTTGTGTGTCTTTATACATGTCAATTTGTGGGTATGTGTGTGTGTATTTGTATGTGCATGTGTTGGTTTATATGAGTGTTCATGTGTTTGTACGTGTTTGTGCATGTGTGTGTGTGCATTCAAGTGGTGTCTATGTGCATGTGTGTCTGCTAGTGTGTGCATGTTTATGAGCCTTTGTGTATTTGTTTATGCTTATGCATGTGAGTGTGCATTTGCATGCATGAGTGTATGTGATCATCTGCATGTGCATGTGCGCATGGTTGAGTGCATGTATGTGTGTGTGAGTGAGTGTGTGTGTATGTGTGTGGGCATATTTGTTAGTGGGTGTGCATGGGCTTATGTTTGTGAATGTGTGTGTATGTATGCTTTGTGCACATTTATGTGCATGCATGCATGTTCTTGTATGTGTATGTCTATGGGTGCATGCATGCCATGTATATGACCAATCATGTGTGCATGCATTTGTGTGTGTGTGTACATGTGCATATGTGTCTATGCGAACATGTACGTCTGTGCTTTTTTGTGTGCATGTGCACATGTGTGTGTGTGTGTGCATGTGTGTGTATGCTTTATGTATATGTGTGTGCAGGTGTGTGGCTGTGTTTGTGTGTACTGTTTGTGTATTCTTATAAGCATGTGTGTGTGGGTGTGAGTGTGTTTGTGTTAATGTGCATGCATTTATAGGAGTGAGCATATGGGTGCGTATGCCTAGGTGGGAGTGCATGCGTCTTTTTGTTTGTGCATAAGTGTGTGCTTGTGTTTGTGCATACATGCATGTGTGTATGTGTGTGTAAGTGAGTGCATTTGTATTTGTGTTCGTGTGATTGTGCATGTATGTGAGACTTTCCATGTGTGTGTGTTCATGTATGTGTGTGTTTGCGAGTATGTATTTGTGTGCTTAATTGAGTGTGCGCTTTTGTGTGTGCATGTACATGTGTGTCTGTGTGCTTGTGCATGTAGGTGTGTGAATGTGCAATCACTTTTGTGTGATCGGGTACACACTTGTGTGTGTATGTGCATGTGCTAGTGTGTGCATGGGTTCATGTGTATATGTGCACATGTGTGTGTACATTTGTGTGGGCATGTGTGCATGCATGTGGGTGTGTGTGTGTGAGTGTGTACACATGTGTGTGTGTTTGTGAGCATGTCTACATGTGTTTATGTGAAACTGCATGTTCATCTACGACTAGTTCTATGTGTGTGTGTGCAATGAATGCATGTGTGCTTGTTTTGCATGTGTGCATTTTTGTTTGTACATGTGTGGTTATGTTTATGTTTGTGTGTGTATGCATGTGTGCATTAGTATAAGTGGGTGTGGATATGTGTGTGTGTGTACATTTGTGTATGCATGTGTGTTCATATATATGTGTTCATGTATGTGCATTTACGTGTGTTTGCATGAGTTTGTGTGAAAATGTGTGTGCGTGTTTGCACGAATGTGTGTGAGCATGTTCTTGTGTGTGCATGAGCATGTGTGTGTGAATTCTTGTCTGTATTTACATGTATTTGTGCACATGTACATGAGTGTGTGTGCATGTGTGCTTATATGCATTTGTGTGTGTTTTCATTCATGTGCGAGTCCATGCAAATGAGTGTGTGTATGTCTATGGGTGTGTGCATGTGCTGTGTAGATGTGTTGCATGAACACATGTGTGTTTGGGTGTGATGTGTGCCTATGTGTGTGCATGTGTGTTCATGGGAGTGCATGCATGTGCATATGCATGTGTGTCTTGCTGTGTATGTGTGCTTGTGTGTGTGCTTGCATGTGTATGTTTATGTGTGTGTATGTGTTCTTGTGTGAGTTTGTGCATGAGCTTGCATAATCATGTTTATGTGTGTCCATATGTGTGTGTGTCTTTGTATGTGCGTGAGCTTATTTTTGTGTGCTCATGTTGGTGCATGTCTACATGCGTACGTGTGTAGGCACGTGTGTGCATAAGTGTGTGTGCATGTTTGTGTGCGACTGTGCATGTGTATGCCTTTGTGGTTGTGTGCATGAATGTTCATGTGTGCAAGTGTGTGTATGATCATGTGCGTGTCTTTGTGTTTTTGAGTTTGTGTAAATGTGTCCATGTGCATATACATGTGTGTGTGTGTGTATGCATGCGTATATGTGTGTGAGTGACTATGCATATGCATGGACCTGTGAGTGCATGTCTACGTATATGTGTGTGTGTGTGTGTTCCTTTCTGTGCTTGTCTATGTGTTTGTGTGTGTGTGTGTGCACATACATGTGCATGTGCATGCATACCCATGTGTATGTGTGTGTGTGTATGGGTATGTGTGGTGTGGTTGAGTTTTTGTGTGTGCACACTCATGTGTGATTATGCATGAGGATGATTGTGTGGGTGCATTTGCATGTGTGTGTATGTGTGTGTGTGTGGGTGCACGTGTGTGTTCTTGTATGAGTGTATGTGTGTGTGTGTCTTTGCATGTGTGTGAGTGTGAGTGTGTGTGCATGTGAATATGTGTGTGTGTGTGTCTTCATGCGTATGCGTTCTTTTGTACATGAGTGTGTGCATGTTTGTGTGCGTTGGTGTGTGTACAAAGCATATGTTTGCATGTATACATGTTGGCATGCCTGTGCATGAGTGTGTATGTTTGTGCGTGTGCATGCATTTATGTGATCACATGTGTGTTCATATGCATGTTGAGCGCATTTGTATGTGTGTGTGCAATTTGTATGCAAGCGTATGTGTAGATGCATGTGCTGTGGGCATGGAGGAATGCATGTGCACGCGCTTGTGTGTCGTGTGTATGCATTTGAGCATGCATATGTGCATATGAGTGCTTTTGTGTGTGTGTGTGTACATGTACATGCATGCTTTTGTGCATATGCATGTGTGTGTATGTATCTACATGTGTGTGAGTATATATGTGTATGTCTATGTGTACATGTACCAGTGTATTTCAGTGTATCTATGCATGCATGTGTGTATATGTGTTTCTCTATATATGTGGATGTACACATACATATGTGTGTATTTATGTATGTTTGTGCATGTGTGTGTAGGTGTGGATGCACGTGTGTGTACTTGTGTGTTAGTGTTGCTGCATGTGTGTCAATGTATGTGTGTCTATGCGAGTGTGTGTCTGCTTTTGTGCATGTGTGTGTTACTATATGTGTGCATGTCTATGGGACTATAGTTGTGCATGTGAGTGTGAGTTGGCATGTGCATGTACATGTACATGTTAATGCATGTTCTTATGCATGTCTGTGCACGTGTGTGTGTGTGTGCATATGTATGTGTGTGGATGTGTGCTTCTTTGTACTTGTGTGTATGTGTGCACTTGTATTGTGCACCTGTGTGCACATTTGTTCTTGTGCATGTATAGGTGCATGCAAGTGTGCATGCGGTATGACCTTTCAAGCATGCATATGTGTGTGTATGTGTGTGCTTGTGTGTCTATTTTTCACATATGTGGGAGTATAGAAGTGTGTGAGTGTGCTCTGTGTGCCTATATGCATTTGTGTTGGTGTGCTTGCATATGTGTGTGAGTGCATGTGCATGTGTGAGTGTGTGTGTGTTTATGTGTGTATGGTTGTGCATATGTATATGTGTGCATGTGTGTGTGTTTGTGTTTGTGCAAGTGTGTATCTATGTGTGTGCACATTTGCTTACACACACATACATACATTTGCTAGTGTGCTTGCATAACTATGTTTGTCTACTTGTGTGCTTATGTGTAATTGTGTTCATGTGTGCATGTGTGTGCAAGTGCATGTGTATGTACATGAATATGTGCACATGTGCATTGGTGCTTATCTGTTTGTGTCATGTGTGTGTATGTGTGTGTGCATGTGCTTTGTGTGTGTGTGCATGTTCGTTGTGTGTGTGTGTGCATGTGTGTGTCCATGTGCATGTCTATGTGTGCATGCATGTGCATTTGTGTAAGTGTGCATGTGTGTGATTGTTGTAGGTATGTGTGTTTGTTTGTGTGTGCTTATGTATGTGTGCTTATGTGTGTGCATTGGCACATGCATTCATGTGCATGTATGCCTACATGAGTGTGTGGCAATGTGTGGATGTGTGTGCGCATATTCAAATGTGTATGTGTATGTGTCTATTTGTGCATGTGTTTATGTGTTTGTGTGTGTTGTAGATGCGTGTGTGCGCGCACCCATGTGTTTGTAGGTATGCATATATGTGCATGCATGTGTTCCTACTTATGTGCATGCGTTCTTGTATTTGTGTTTGCATTTGCATGTGTGTGCTGATGCGTGTTCGATTTCCTCTATATGTGTGTATGTGTGTGACTATGTCTGTGCTTGTGTGTGCATGTGTGTGTGTGCTGTTGTATGTGCACATGCATGTATATAGGTACGTGTATGTACATGTGCGTTCATGCATTTATGTGTATATCTGAACATGTGTGGGTTTGTATGTGTGGGTGTGTGTGCTGTGTGTGAGTGTGTAAGGGGTGTATGTGTTATGCATGTGTTTGTGCTTGTTGGTGTGTGCCCACTTACATGAGTGTGTGCATGTCAACATATGCACAAGTATATATGTGTGTGCTCATTTTTGTGGGTGTGTTTGGTTATTCATGTGTGTGTGTGCATGCATGTGGATGATTACGTGTGTGCTTGTGTGAATATGCATGCATGCATATGTTTATGTGTGCATGTGCATGTGTATTTGTGCTTGTGCATGTGTATGAATGTACATGTATGTGTAATGTGTGTGCTTGTGTGTGTACATGTGTGCATGCATTTTTATATGTCCTTGTGTTTGCTTATCTATAAGCCTATGTGTGCATATGTGTGTCTATCACATGTGTATGTGCATGTGTAGGTGAGTTTGTTTGTGTGCATATATATGTGTTTTTGCTGTTGTATGCACATGTTTGTGTGCATGTATGTGTGTATGCACGTATGTGTGTGTGTGCGTATATGTGTCTGTGCAATTGTGTGTATGTGTGTGAGTGTGTTTGTGTGTGTATATGCATATGCATGTGCACATGTGTGTCTTAGTTTGAGTATGCATGTGTATGTCTGCATGTTTGCTTGTAGTAGTGTGTGGGTGTGTGTATTAGTGTGCATGTGTTTATCTGTAAGTGCATGAGTGTGCAGGAGTGTGCATGCACACATGTGTGTTTGTGGATGAACATGTGTGCATGTGAGTGTGAGTGGTTGTGTTTGTCCATGCAAGCGTGTGCGAATGAGTGCATATGTGCATTTTTGTTTGGTCATGTCGGTGTGCCTGTGTTTGTGTGTGAAAGCTTGTTTGTGTGTGTGTGTGTCTATTCAATGCATGCATATGTGTGTGTGTGTACACTCACACAAGCTTGTGTTCTTGTGCATATTTGTGCATGTCTGTGTGTCCATGCATGTGCATGTGTGTGTGTTTGTGTGTGTGAATATTCAAGTTTCTATGCTATTGGTGGCGTGCAAGTGCATGCATGTGTTTTTGCATTTGTACGTGTGTTTTTGCATATGTGTGTGTGTGTGTGTACACGTGCATGTGTGTGTTTACAAGTATGTGTCTGAATGCATGGGTGTGCAGATGTGTGTTTATTTGTTTATGTGTGTGTGTATGCATGTGCTAACTTGGGTGTGTCCATGTTTGTGTGCACATGCATGTGCGCATATGTGTGTATGCATGTGCATTGTGTGTATGTATTTGTAGGTGCATGTGTGCATGTTATGTGTATGTAAGGCCATGCATCTATGTGTCTTTATATGTACATGTGTGTGTGTGTGTTTGTACATATTTGTGCATGCAAATGTGCATGTGTTTATGTGTATAGGTGTTTGCATATGTGTATGCATGTGCATATGAGTTTGTGCATGGGTGTGCATGTGGGTGTACATACATGTAAATGTGTATGTGTGTGTTGGTTATCTTCATGCTCATGCATGCATATCTGTGGGTATGTGTGTGTGTTTGTGTGTGAGCATAGGTGTGTGTGTATATGCATGCTTGTGTGCATGTGTTTCTATGTGTGCATGTGTATGTTCATGTGTATGTATGTGTCTAGGAGTGGGTGTGCCCATGCATGTGTGTGCCCATTTTTGTGCACATTTGTGTATTTATGTATGTGCATGTGTGCATGTATCAGTGTGTGTGGGTACATGTGTACGTGTATGCTTTAGTGAGAATGTGTGTTCATACAAATATGTGTTTTTGAGCAATTATGCATGTGTGCATATGAAGGTGTGCATGTGTGTGTGCATGTGCATATGTGTACCTGTGTAAGTGTGTGTGCATGCATATGTTTTTGTGCATGCTATTGAGTGTGTATGTGTGTGAGCACATGTGTATATTCATGTGCATGTGTGCATGAGTGTGTGTGTGCATATGCTTATGTATGCATGCATGTACATGCATGTGTATGTGTATTCACATGTGTGAGCGAATGTGTGTGTGTGCTTATGTGTGTGTTTGTGTGTGCATATGTGTGAGACAGTGTGTGTGCATTTGTGTGTAATTATGTAGGTGCGATTGCATCTATATTTGTGAGCAGATCTGAGTATGTGTTTATGTGTGTGAGCATTGGTGTGCATGTGTGTATATGTGTGTGTATGTGCATGCTTGTTTGTGTGTGTGCTTATATGTGTGTGTGTGCATTTCCATGGGTGCGTGTGTGTGTGCTTGTGTGTGTTCTTATGTGAGTGTGTATGTGTCTACATGTGTGTGGATATGCATGTGCATGCATGTGTGTGTGTGTGTGTGCATGTATATGTGCTTGTGCATGTTTGTGTGTGCGTATGTTGGTGTGTTCGAGCATGTATCCATTCACACATGTGTGTGTGTGTTTGGGTAAGTCTATGCATTTGTTTATGTTGTGTGTGCCTGCATGCACACATGTTATATGTGTGTCTGCATGCATACATGTTTGTGTTTTTATGTCTGTATGTGTATCCATTCATGTGCATTTGTGTTTATTCAAGCATTTGTATGGGCACATTTTTGTGTATGTGTTGGTGCATATATGTGCACGCGTTTGTGCATGTGTATGTGCATTCATGTTTATGTGCATGTGCATGCATTTTATGTGCATGTGCATGCAAATGTGTGTGTGTTGTGCATGGGTGTGCATGTGTATGCATGTGTTACTATGCGCATATGTACCTTTGCATATGCATGTGTGTGTTTCCTTAATTGTTTGTGTGTGTGACTATGCATGTGCATGAATGTGCATATATGTCTTTGTATAGGTGCACATTCCTATATTGTTATGCATATGCATGTATGTGTGTGTGTAAGCAAATGGGATTGTGTTTGTGCGCATATGTGAGAGAGTTTGTGCATGCGTGTGTGTGTGTGTATGTGTATGTGCATGCCCATGTGCATGTGTATTATTTGAGTTTGTGTGTGAAAGTGTGTGTTTGTGGGTCTAAGAGCATTCATGAACCATGCATGCGTTCATGCATGTGTCAATGTGTATGCATATGTTTGTGTGTGTGTGTGCATGTTTTTGCCTATATGTGTGTCTGGATGCATACATGTTTCTGTTTATATTTACATGTGCTTATGCATTTGTTTGTGTTCATGTATACATGTTTGTTCATGTGTGTGTGTATACTTATATGCATGTGTGAGTTAACACATGCATGTGTGTGTGCATGAATGCACGTGTGTGTGTCTAACTATGTGCACAGGTGAATGAGTGTGTGCATGTTTGCATAGGTATGTTTTTGTTCTATGCACTTTTGTGTTTTTGCACACACACTTGTGGGTGTGATCTTGTAAGTTTGTGTTACATGTGTGTGCATGTAGTTTTGCATGTGTGTGGATGGGAGTGTGTATGAGCACATACATATTTGTGTGTTCATACGTGCATACATGTGTGTGCATGTGTCTATGTGTATGTAAATTTGTGCAAGCTTGGGTGTATGTGTGCATGTATTTGTGCATGTTTGCTTGTATTTGTGCATGTGTAGGCATGTGTACACATATGTAAGTGTGTGGGTGTGTTAGTGTGTGCATGCATACAGGTGCTTGTGTGTGTATGTGAATGCATGTACTTGTGTTTGCATGTGCATGTACACATGTGTCCATGCATGTACTTGTCTGAGTGTGTTTCCATATTTTTGTTTGCACATGTATGTGTATGTGTATGTTCATAATGGTGTGCATTTATGTGTGTGTGTGTGTGCACGGGTGTATGTGTGTGTAAGGGTGTTCATGCATGCTTCTGTGTGTGCATGTGTGTGGATGCATTCATGTGCATGTGCATGTGTGTGAGGGTATATGTGTGTGCAAAAGTTCATTGGTTTGTTTGTGCATGTGTGTGCTCATGTGAGTGTGCACGTGTGTGCATGCATGTGTGTGTGTGTGCACAAGTGTGCATATGGGTACTACATGGGCTTGTGTGTGGGTGTGTGGGTGTGTATGCATGTGTGTGTACATGTGCACCTATGTTAATGCATTTTATTTGTGCATGTGTGCTTATGTTTGTAGTTATGTGTGTATGTGTGTGCTCATGTTGAAGTTTTCAAGTGCGTGTGTATGCATGTGTGTGTATTCACGTGTACATGTGTAGATGTATGTCCTACACTAACATGTGCATATGTGTGTATGTGTGTGTGGGTGTGTCTGTGCACGTGCATGCAAATGTGTTAATACTTGTGTGTGCTTACATGTGTGCATATGTGCTTCTGTTTGTGTGTTTTTGTGTGTGTGTGCATGTTTTCCTAGGTGTGGGTGTGGGTGTGAGTGTGTGTATATGCATGTGTGTATATGTGGTTGAGCTGTGCATGCATGTACATGCATATGGTTCTATGGTTCTACATGCATGTGTATTTGTGTTCATATGTGAGCATGTGTGTGGGTTTGTATTTGTGTGTACATGCATGCACTTATGTGTGTGTGCATCCTTATGGGTGTGTGTGCATGTTTACATGTGGGCATGTGTGTCTATATGTATGTGAGTGTGCATGTATATAAGCATGTTTATGCATGTATGCACATTTGTGTGTGCATTTGCATATCCAAGTGAGTACAAATATGTGTTCATGAGTGTGTGTAGGTGTGTGTGTGTGTGCATATGTGCATATGTGTGCATGTGTACATGTGCGTGTGTGTGTAAATGCATTTGTGTGCATGTGTGTGTGTGTGTGTGCATGTGCATATATACATGTGAATGTATATATTTGTATATGTGCATGTGCATGATTACGCATGTGTGTATGTGTGCTTTAAGGTCTATAATTGCATGCATCAACATGTGCATGCTTGTCTATGTGAGTGTGTGTACATGAGTGTTCATGTCTATGAGCCTTTGTGTGTGTATGCCAATGCTTCTGTATGTACATGTGCAAGTGTGTGTGCATGTGTGTGTGTGTTCAAACATGTGCATGTTTGTGTGTGTGCATGTGTGAGTGTGATAGAGTGTATGTGTGTGTGTGTAAGTGTGGTTCGGTGCATGTGTGTGTACATGTGTGCCCATGTGTTCTAGTGTGAGTATGTATGCTTCTGTTTGTGCTTGTGTGTATGCATGTGTCTATATGTATGTGTGTGTGTGTGAATGCATGTTTGTTTGTGGGTTTGTGTGCACATATGCATGTATTTGCTTATGTGTGTGTGCATCTATGTGTATGGTTGCATATGTGTGTGTAAGTGCATGTATTCATGTGTGTGTGTGTGTGTGTGCATGCTTGAGTATGTTTTTGAGTGTGTGCATGTTGGTGTGCATGAATATCTATGTGTGTGCTTGCATTTGTTCTTATACATGTACATTTGAGTGTGTGCTTGTATGTGCATATGTATGTGTGTGTGTGTGTGTGTTTGTGTTTGTTAACATGTGTCTATGTGAGTACATGCATAGTATGCATCTGTGTGTGAGTGGTGTCACATGTATTTGTACATGTTCATATGCATTTACACTTGTATCTATGTTTGTGGGCATGTGCGTGCATGCATGTGCCTGCCTATGCTTGTGTATGTGTTTATGTCATGGTGCACATGCATTTATGCACGTGCATGTGTGTGTCCATGTCTATCTTTTTGTGCATGTGTGTGAGCATGTTTGTGTGCATATTGGTGTGCATGTGTGTGCTTACATGTTTGTATGAGTGCATGAGTGCATGTGTTTGTGTGTGCATGTGTGCATGTTAGCTTGTGCACACATGTGTGTACGTCAGCATGTGTCTATGTGTGTGTGTACATGCATGTAAGTGTGTGCATGCCTGCATGCATGTGTATACATGTGTTGTGATTATATTTGTGCATGTCTGTGTACGTGCACATTTGTGCATATATGAGCTGGTATATCCTTGTTCGTTTGTGTGCTTTTGTGTGTGTGCATTTATATGCATGTTTGTTTTTGTGCATACATGTGTTTGGTGCATGTGTGTGTATGTGTGCCATGCGAGTGTGTAAGCATGCATGTGTGTGTGTGTGGGTAGGTGTGCAAGCACTTGTGATGGGTATTTATGCATGTACGTTTGCTTTGTGTGTGGCGGTGAAGTATGTAGTTTTATCTATGTATGTGTGGTGTGTGCGCATGTGTATGCAGGCATATTGGTGTGGGTATGTGTGTGTATCTATGTGTCTGTGCATGTGTATGCTTATGCATCTGCATATATTTATATGTATACATATGTGTATGTATGTGTGTGAGTGTGTGTGCATATGTATGTGTGTGGGTAAGTGTGTGTGCGTGACTATGTACCTATGGGTTGGAATGTATTTGCATGCTTATACATGTACTTATGCAAGCATGGGTGCATGTGTGCTTGTGTTTACACACACACATAAATGTGTGTGTGTGTGCCTATTAGTACATGTGTGCATGTGTGTTTGTGTGTGCATATGTATGTGGTTATTTGTGTGCCTACATGTGGGTGCTATTGGTGCATGCATGTGTATTTGTTTTGTTGTGCATGTGTGTTTGTTCATTTCTATCTATTTTTAAGTTTGTGGGCGAGTGCTTTGTGTGCGTGCATTTGTGTGTGTGTGCATGTGTGTTCATGTATGCTTGTATGTATGTGTGGGTGCTCATGTGTGTGTGTGTATTTGTTTTAATGTGTTGTGCATCCATGAATGCATGGCACTATGTGTGTGTGTGTGTGTGTGTGTGTGTATGTGTGTGCACATGTCTATGTGTGAGAAAGTGTGTATTCTATGCATGCATGCACATAGGCATGTGAATGTGTTTGTCTGCATGTGCATATATGTGTGTCGGCACATGCATGTGTGTATGCATGTGTATCCACAAATATGGTTGCATGTGTGTATGCATGATGTGTTAGTACATGTCATGCATTCCTCTGCGTGTGTACATGCGTTTATGCATGTAGCTATGCATGTCTGTATGTGTGTATGCATTGTTTTTTACATTTGTGTATGCCTGTGCTTGTGTTTATGTGGTTATGTGCATGTGCATATGTGCCTACAAGTGTATCTGTGTGTGTGCATGTGTGTGTGTGTGTGCATGTGACTGCATATGCATGAGGGAGCATGTGGGCACAAGTGTATGTGTGTGTGTGTGTGCATGTGCATCTTTGTGTTTGTGTGTATATGTGTATGTGTGTGTTGTGTGATTGTGCATGTATACGAGACTGTTCATGTGTCAGTGTTCTTGCATGTGTGAGTAATAGCATGGTTGTGAGCGTGCATGTGTGTGCACTTGCACATGTGTGTGTTTGCATGATTGTGTATGGGTATGTGTGTCTATGTTTGTATCTATGTGTGCCCATTAGTGTTTGTGTCATTGTACATATGAGTGTACATCCATGTGCATGTGTTTGCGTGTATTTAATTGTGTGTGCTTATTATGTGTGTGCATGTGTGTGTCTTTGCTTGCACAAGAGTGTGCTTGTGTGTGCATGTGAGTGAGTGTGCATGTATATTCACTTTTTATGTGCTTGAGTTCACACCTATTTGTATTTATACATGTGTGAGTGTATGTGTGGGTGCATGTGTGTGCAAGTGTGTGTGGGTTTTTGTGCATATGTATGTGTGTGGACATGTTTACATAAATGTGGCTGTGTGAGTGTGTGCTTGCATGCATGTGAGTGTGTAAGCAAGTGTCTGTGTCTATGAGCATGTCAGCATGTTAGTCTATGTACATACATGTATGTGTGTTTATGAGTGCATATGCATCTACTACTGCTTGTGCATGCTTGTCTGTGTGTGTGCATGTATGCTTGTTTGCATGTGTGAATTTATGTTTGCACATGTGTGGTTGTGGTTGTGTTTGTGTTTGTGTATGTGCATGTCTTTGCATGTGTATGCATGTGTGTATTGGTAAGAGTGGGTGTGGATGGGTGAGCATGTGGCTATATGTGTGCATTTGCATGTGTGTTCATATATGTTTGTTCATGTTTGTGCATTTGCATATCTGTGCATGTCAATTTGTGTGTGTGTGTGCATGTTTGCATGTTTGTGTGTAAGCATGTTCTTGTGTGTATGTTTGCATGTGTGTGTAAGCCTGTCTCTAGTTGTGTGTATTTGTGCATGTGTGTGTGAGTTTGTGTGCATGTTTTGTTGTGTACAAGTGCACATGTATGCCTGTGTGTGCATGTGTTTGTGCATGCATGTTTTTGTGCATGTGCATGTGTTGTATGTGTGTGTGTTTGTGTGTGCATGTGTGCATTTGTGTGTGTGTGTGTATGTTCATGCATGAGTTCTGAAATTGTGTGCATGTTTGTGTGTAAATGCATGATTTTGTTTGTGTATGCATGTTTGTGTTTGTCCATATACACAAGTGCTAAAATGTGTATCTTTATGTGTGTGTGTTCATTCACATCTGTGTGCATGGGTGTGGTCTTGTGTGTGTGTTTGTGCATCTATGTGTGTCTTTGTGTCATATTATGTTTGCATGTTGCATACATGTGTTTATGTGTGTGTGTGTGTGTTTGTGTATGTGAACATGTACATACATGTGTGTGTGTGTGCATGTTTATGTAGGGTGTGTGTGTGTGTATGTGTAAGCATGAGTGTGCATCTGCTTGTGCTCATATGTGCATGCGTGTTTATGTGTGTGAATTTTCAAGTTTTTATGCTATTGGTGGCATGCAAGTGCATGCATGATTTCTCATATGTGCTTGTGTTTTTGCATATGTGCATGTGTATGTAGGTGCATGTGTATGCAGGTGCATGTGTGTGTATGCAAGTGTGCATGTCTGAATGCATGGTCATGTGAATATGTGCTTACATGTGCGTGTGTGTGTGCACGTGTGTATGCATGTGCTTGCTTGGGTGTTTCCATGTCTGTGTGCAAATTCATGTGTGCAAATGTGTGTGTGGGCATGCATATATATATATGTGCATTTCTGTGTATGCATGTGTGGTTGTGTGTATGTATTTATAGGTGCATGTGTGCATGCTATGTCTATTTAAGGACATGCATCAGTGCGCTTTATGTGTACGTGTCTCTGTGTGTGTGTGTGTGTGCGTTTGTAAATATGTTTGCATATGAATGTGCATGTGTTTGCAAGTATGGGTGTGTGCATATATGTTTGCATGTGCTGGTGTGCATGCATGTGCATGTGAGTTTGTGCATGCGTGTGCATGTGGGTGTACATACATGCATAAGTGTATGTGAGTGTTGGTTATCTGCATGCTCATGTGCACATATGTGTGGGTATGTGTGCATGTTTGTGTGTGAACATGGGTGTGTGTGTGGATGCATGGTTGCATGCATGTGCATATGTTTTAATGTGTGGGCTTGTGTGTGTGTGTGTGCATGTGTATGTAAGCTTTTGTGAGTGTGTGTGCATGTTTGTATACATTTGTGTATTTTTGTATGCGCATGTTTTAGTGTGTGTGGGTATGTGTGTGCATGTATGCATGAGTGAGAATGTGTGTGTTCATACAAATATATGTGCATGATCATTTGTGTAAGTGTGTATATGTGTGTGTGTGTGCTTATTATATGTGCAAGCTATTGAGTGTGCATGTGTGTGAGCACATGTGTATATTCATGTGCATGAATGTGTGTGTGTGCATGTGCATGTGTATGCATGCTTGTGCATGCATGTGTATGTGTGTGCACATGTGTGAGCTTATGTGTGTGCATATGTGAGTGTTTGTTTGTGAATATGTGTGAGCTTGTGTGTGTGCATTTGTGTGTAACTATGTAGGTGCATGTGCATATATATTTGTGTGCTTGTCTGGCCATGTGTTTGTGTGTGTGTGTGTGTGTATGTGCATTGGTGTGCATGTGTGTATATGTGTTTGTGTGCATGCATGTTTGTGTGTGTGCTTGTATGTATGTGTGTAAAATTGCATGGGTGTGTGTGTGTGCTTATATGTATATGTTATTATGTCAATGTGTATATGTCTACATGTGTGTGGGTATGTATGTGCATGCATGTGCGTGGGTGTGTGTGCATGTGTGTTCATCTATGCGTGTTTCATGTTTGTGTGTATCTGTGCTAGTGTGTGCATGGATGTTTCTATTCACATATGTGTGTTTGTGAAAGTCTATGCATTTATTCATGTGTTTATGTTCATGTGTGTGTTTGTGTACACATGTGTGTATATATGTTTATTGTATACATGTATGTGCTTGTTTATGTGTCTGTATGTGTGTATGTTCATGTGCATGTCTATCTATGTGTTTGGGCATATATGTGCATGTGTTTGTGTGTCTGTGTGCATGCATGCATGTCTATGTTTGTGTGCATGTGCATGGAAATGTGTGTGTATGAGTGCATAGGTGTGCATGTGTGTACATGCTTCACTGCATGCATATGTGTTTTTCTATGTGCATCTGTGTGTACCCTTATATGCTTGTGTGTGTGTGACTATGCATGTGCATGAATGTGCACGTGTGTCTGTGTATAGGTGCATGTTCCTATATGACTGTGCATATGCATGTATATATGTGTGTAAGTGAATGTGTTTCTATTTGTGTGCATATGTTAGAGAGTATGTGCATGCGTGTGTGTCAGTGTATGTGCATGCGTGTGCATGTGTATTGCTATGAGTTTGTGTGTGAAAGTGTGTGATTGTGTATGTTTTTGAGAGCATTCATGTGTGCAACAATGCATGCATGCATGCATGTGTTAATGTGTGTGCCTATGTTTATGTGTGTGTGTGTGTGTGCATATTTTTGCCTATATATGTGTCTAGATTCATGCATATTTGTGTTTATATTTACATGTGCTTGTGCATTTATGTGTGTTCAAGTGTACTTGTTTGTTCATGTGTAGGTGCATATTTATGTGCATGTATTCATGTGTGGGTTCATACGTGCTTGCATGTGTGCATGCCTATAAATGTGTGCACATGTGTATATGTGTGTGCATGTTTGTGTAGGTATGATTTTGTTGAGTGCAAGTTTTTGTGTTTACATACGCACTTGCGGGTGTGATAATGTGCATGTGTGCTACATGTGCATGTGTGTAATTTTGCATGTGTGTGCATAAATGTTTGTGTGTGTATACGTGCGTATGTGTGTGTGTGTATGTGTATAGATGTGTGCAAGCTTGGGGGTATGTGTATGTCCATTTGTGTATGCTTGCTTGTGTCTGTGCATGTGTATGCATGTGTAACATATGCAAGTGTGGATGTGTTTATGTGTGCATGCATGTAGGTGCGTGTGTGTGCGTGTAAATACATGTATCTATGTTTGCATGTGCATATGTGTGCATGCGTGTACTTGTCTGAGTGTGTTTGCATATTTTTGTTTGTGCATGTATGTGTATGTGCATGCACATGATAGTGTGTAATTATGTGTGTGTATGCATATGTACGTGTGTGCATGTGTGCGTATGGGTGTTCATGCATGCTTGTGTGTGTGCATGTGTGTGGATGCATTCATGTGCATCTATGTGTGAGTGAGTGTGGGTGTATATGTCTATGCACATGTTCGTTAGTTTATCTGTGTATGTGTGTATCATTGTACAAGTCTGTGTGCATGCATGTGTCTATGCGTGTGTACAAGTGTGCATGTGTGTACTATATGGGCTTTTGCATGGGTTTGTAGGTGTGTGTGGGGGTGTGTGTGCATATGTGTGTGTGCATGTGCACATATGCTAATGCTTTTTTGTTTGTGCATATGTGCTTATGTTTATAGTTATGTGTATGTGTCTACACATGTCAAAGTTTTCATGTGTGCATGTGTGTGTGCTTTTGTGTGCGTGCACATGTATGTACTACATTAAATGTGCATATGTGTGTACGTATGTGTGGGTGTGTGTGTCTGCATGCACATTCACACGTGTTAATGCTTGTGTGTGTTTACATGTATGCATATGTGTTTATGTTTGTGTGTGTGTGTGTGCATGTGTTCCTACGTGTGGTTGTGGGCGTGGATGTGAGTTTGCATGTGTATGTTCATGTACGTATATGTGGTTAACCTATGCATGCAAGTACATGCATCTGGTTCTATGGTTCTGCAAGCATGTGTATTTGTGTTCATGTGAGAGAATGTGTGCGTGTTTGTATGTTTGTACACTTGCTTGCAATTGTGTGTCATGTGCATGTCTATGAGGGTGAGTGCATGTGTTAGTGCAGGAATTCGTGTCCTTCTACCTGTGTGTGTGCATGTATATAAGTATGAGTACACATGTGTGCACATTTCTATGTGCATTTGCATATCTAAGTGAGTACAAATGTGTGTTTGTGAGTGACTGAGTGAGTGTGTGTGCGTATGTGCATGTGTGTGGATGTGTGTGCATGTGTGTACATGTGCATGTGCATGTGTAAATGTATTTGTATGTGTGTGTGCATGCATGTGCATATATACAAGTGCACACATATGTATGTATATGTGTGTATGCATGATTGCACATGCCTGTGTGTGTCTTAGGGTCTATAATTGCATGCATCTACATATGCATGCTTGTCTATGTGTGTGTGTGTGTGTGTGTGTATGAGTGTTCATGTCTGTGAGCCTTTTTGTATGTGTATGTGTATGCCTATGCTCGTGTGTGTATGTGTACATGCGTGTGTGCATGTGTGTGTGTATGCATGCATGTGCATGTTTATGCATGTGCTTGGGTGTGTGTGTGTGCATATGTGTGTGTGCTAGAGTGTACGTGTGAGTGGATGTGTGCATCAGTGTATTTGTGTGTACGTGTTTGCCCATGCGTGTGCAAGTATGTGGTGGTGTGTGCATGTGTATGTGTAGGCATGTGTGTCTATGTGCAAGTGTGCATGTATGTATATAAGAATGTGTATGAATGTGCACACATCTGTGTGTGTGTATGTGTGCATGTCTGTAGGGGTGTGTACATTTGTATATGCAAGCATGTGTGCCTGTGTGAATGTGTGTGTGCATTTATATAAACATGTGTGTGTATGTGTGTTTGTGTAAGCATTTGTGTGTGCATTTGCATTTCCAAGTGAGTACAAATGTGTGTTTGTGTGGGTGTGTGGGTGTGCATGTTTGTGCATGTATGTTCATGTGTACGTGTGTGTGTAAATGTCTTTGTATGCATGTGTGTGTTTGTGCATGTGCATATATACATATGCATATGTGTGTGTGTATATATGTGTGTGCATGATTCTACATGTATGTGTGTGTTTTAGGGTCTGCAATTGTATGCATCTACATGTGTGTGCTTGTCTATGTGTGTGTGTGTGTGTACATGGGTGTTCTTGTTTGTGAGCATTTGTGTTTGTGTATGCCTATGCTTATGTGCGTATGTGTGCTTGTGTGTGTGCATATGTGTGTGTATGCATGCATATGCATGTTCGTGCATGTGCGTGGGTATGTGTGTGTGCATGTGTGCTTGTGCTAGAGTGTACATGTGTGTTCATGTGTGCATTAATGCATGTGTGTGTATGTGTGTGCCCATGTGTTCTTGTGTGTGTGTATTTATGTGAGCATGAATCAATGCATGCTATGCATGTGTGTATGCATGTGTGTATGTGTGTGCATCTATTTGTGTTGCATCTAAGTTTGTGTCTGTGCATATATGGTGTGTAAGTTTGTGTGCGTGTTCATTCACACACATGTGTGTGTACATGTGCACATGTGGGTTTGTTTGGTTGTGCTATGTTTGTTATGTGTGCATGCATCTATTTGTATATGTGTGCATGGGTATGGGTGTGTGTGTGTGTGTGCATGTTTACACATGTGTGTATGCAAGTCTGTGTGTCTGTGTGTGTGCTTGTGTACAAGTGTATGTGTACATGTGTTTGTGCACATACGTATGTGTGCATGTGTGAGCATGTTTATGTGCACATGCATGTGTGTGTGTCCGTGTAAATGGTGCATGCATGTGTGTGTTTGTCCTTTTATGTGCATGTGTTTGTATGCATGCATATGTGTACATGTGGATGTGTGTGAGTGTGTGTTGGGTTGAGTGTGTTTGTGTGTGCTTTTGCATATCTGTGCATGCCTATAGGTGCATGATCGTATGTGTATGGATGTGCATGCATGTGTGTGTACGTTTGCATGTGTGCATGTGCATACAAGCACATGTGTGTGTGTTTGTATGCTTTTGTTTGCATGCATGTGAGTGTAAGTGGGTGCATGTCAATGTTTGTTGCTGTCCATTTGTTTGCATGTGCATCTCTGTCTATGTGTGTGTGTGTGTGTTTATGTTTTATATGTGCATTTGTAATGTGTGTGTGAATGTACGAGTGTGTGTATGTATAGATGTGTGCTTGTGCATGATGTTCCTTTTTAGGTGTGCATTTGTTTGTATTGGTGCACATGTGTGTGTACATTTGCATGGGTGTATGTAAATATGTATGTACAGGTGTGTGTGTGTGTGTGCGTATCTTTGTGTTTAAGCATATGTGCATGCATGTCTATGTGCATGTTTGTGTGTGTGTTCGTGCACAAACATGTGTTTCTATGTGTGCTTGCATATGTGTGTACAAGTGTGCATCTAGTGGTGTGTGTGTGGGTCTGGGTGTGGGTGTATGTGTGTGCAGGGGTACATGTGTGTTCGTGTGTGTCAGAGTGTGGTGTGTGTGTGTGAGTACATGTGTGTGCTTGTGCATTTTTGTCTACATGTGAGAATAGTGTGTGCATGTGGATGCATGTTTTTTCTTTTATACATTTGTGTATGCATGCATGTGTGTGCTTGTGTATGTGTGTGCATGTGTGTGTATGCAAGTGCATGTGTGCACACATGTACTTGTGTCTATATGTGTGTGTGCATGAGTAAGTTTCTGTGCACGTGAGTGTGTGTGTGTATATGTGCTTTTGTACTTGTGTGCATATGTGTGCGTGTGTGTTTGTACAAATGAGTGAATGCATGTGTGTGTTTATGTGTTTGTTTGCAGGTTCTTGTGTGTGTGCATTTGTCAGTTTATGTACATATGTGTGTACGCATATACGTGTGTGTCCATGTGTGCCTTTGTGTGTGCTTATGTTTACACATGCATGTGTGTGTCCTTCTATGTGTGCCCATGTTTATGCATCCAAGCATGTGTGATTTCAAGCATGTGTTTGTGTGTGTGCCTATGTGCATGTGTGTGTGCATGCACTACTAATACATTTGTGCATGTACATTTGTGTGTCTATATTGTGTTTGCATGTTCATATATGCGTGCAAGTGTGTACATGGGTATGTTTGTGTGTGTGCATGTACATGTGTATGTGTGTGTTATAGTTTTGCATGTGAATGTTCCTATAATAATATATGCATTCTTATGTGTGTGTATCCATATATTTTTGTGCTTGTGTGTGTGTGTGAGTGTGCATGCATGCAAACATTTGTGTGTGAGTGTTTGTGCATGTGCTTTCATGTGTCCTTTTGTGTGCTTGCATGCACGTGTGTGTGTGTGTGTGCTTGTGCTTGTGTGATCATGTTTATGTGTGTCTATATATGTGCATGTGCATGTGTATGTGTGTAAATGTGTGTTAGCATGTTTGTCTCTGTTTGATTTGGTGTGTCTACATGCCTTCATGTGCGTGTATATTTGTGTGTGACTGTGTGCATGTATGCTTTTATGCATGCATGTGTGAATGTGTGTGTATACATGTGTGCATGTGTTTGTATGATCAAGTTTTTGTATGTATATTTTTTTAGTCCATGTGCATGTGCAAAGACATGTGTGTGTGTGTGCTTGCATGTGTGTGAGTACCTATACGTGTGCTTGGACATGTGCATGCATGTCTGCATATACATGTGTGTGTGTATGTTTGTGTATGCATGTATATACATGTAGATGCATACATTTGTGTGTGTGTGAGTGCATGTATATGCATGTAGATGCATGTGTTTGTATATGGACATTTTTGTATGTGTGCATGTGTGGTTCTGTGTGTTCATGCATATGTTTATGTGCATGGGCATGATTGTGTGTAGGTGCATGTGTATGTGTATATATGTGTGTGTATGCATGTGTGTATGTGCATGTGTTCTTATGTGAGTGCATGCGTGTGTGTGTGTTTGTTTACATGTGTGTGGGTGTGTGTGACTACATGTGTGTGTGTGGATGCATATATGTGCATTTGTAAATGGGTGTGTGCATGTGTGTTTACATTTATGTGTGTCTAATACCTATGTGTCCATGTATACATGTTGATATGCCTATGTATAAGTGTGTATGTGTGTGTGTGTGTGCACATGTTTGTGCTGAGTCAATGTGCATGTGTGTGCAAGTGCTTGTGCAAGCTTATGTACACACGCACATACACATGTACATGCATATAAGCACACGCATGCACACACAAAAACACATAACAACATTCACATGGACACTCACGCATTGATACCCACACACATACTTACACACACACACACATACACACATATGCACACAAAAATATACGAACACACAAAGATGCATGCACAAACACACAAACACACACGTGAGATGAACACGCACATATGCACACATACCCACAAAGTCAAACAAACATGCACACACAGATGAATGTATATACACATATACACACATACACATACACATACTCAAACAAACATATGCACACAATTATACATGCATGTCCACACATACATACAAATGTAGACTCATATATGTACACACACATGTACACATGCATACACACACGTACACATATGCACACATAAAACTTATGAACAAACACTTGCACACACAGGCAAACCCATGAACACAAACATGCAATCACACACATAAACATACATACATATGCATACACACCCACATACACACATACAAACATATATATGCACACACTGATGTACACATGCACACACACCTATATACATACACATGTGCAACCACCCACACAAGCAAAGACTCACACACAAAAACATGCATGTAAACATATACACATGCACACCCAAATTCACACCCACACATGCAAACATGAACGTGCACATACACACACAAATACACACAACATACACCCATAAACACATGCAAGCACCCACGCATGTAGCCACACCCACACACACACACACACACACAAACATATACACTCCACACACATATGCATAAACAGATACACATGCACAAAACACATGCATGCACACACAAGCATGTACACATAGACACAGACATACATATGCATACACTCAAGCATGCACCTACACTAATGCATGTATGCATACTCACATGTGCATGCACACACCCTCACACACTAGTGCACACACACACATCTAAATAGACACACATGCATACAAACATTTGCATACAGATGCAAATACATGCACATACACGTGTACGCATTCACCTTTACACATATATGCATAAAAACACATGCACATGTAACAACATGCATACATATATGCATGCACAAACTTGTGCATGGTTGTGCACACACACACATGCATACACACAAACTTATGCTCACACACATGGACACGCACACACATATGCACCACATAGGCACAAACACCTATATATGACCTTGCATGTAAACACACAAGTACAAACACACACACAAATATGCACACACACACATGCACATAGGCACACACACACGCACGCACATAGGCACACACACACACACGAATACATTTGTACATACACCTTCACACACAAGCAAACACATGCACACAAAAACCCACAAACACCATCAACACATGCACGTATGCACACACACATGTACACGCACACCCGCATGCACACATATACACACACACATAAGCACACATAGGAAAGAAGACACATGTTGATGCATACACAAATGTAGCACACTTATATGCATACACATACATGCAACCACACATGCACACATACACACAAATGCATAAGCAATCACAGATGCACACACATGCACATGCATGCACTCACACATAAACGCACACATGCACATACAAAAACACACATGCATGTTCACACACACATTCACAAACATATGCATGTATAAACACTAACACATACATGTACACTGACACAAACACATGCACACACACACAAACATGCACACACAAAAAGCACACATGCACAGAAAAGAAGACACACTCACACACGCTCTTGTGCACACACATAAGCACACATGCACATGTACACATACGTATGCACACAATGATTTGCAAAACACATGCACACTTCTACACGTGCATGCATACACACACAACATGCAAACACATACACTAGTGCACAGGCCCATGTATGTAAATGCACACATGTAAATTCATGTGTACACATACACACACACATACTTGTGCATGCCTTTATTCAAACACACGCACACACATATATGCATATGCAAGCACAAACACTCACACCCACACACGCATGCATACATGGACATGCTCACGCACACTTATATGCACACATGCACATGCACATGCAGACATGCTCACACACATGCATATGCACACATGCTCACACACATGAACACACATGCACACAGACGCACACACATTCACTTGCACACACAGATATATACACACACTTGCATGCACATGCACATGCAAACACACACACACACAAATGGACACAAGCACACAAACACCTATACACACAAACACATGCATGCACTATAAAGCTCACCCACATACACATGTGTATGCATACAAGCACATGCACATAAGCATGCACTTGCACACATAAACAGCCACATACATACAAACTGGCATACACACATGTAGACACACAAATACACATGCATGAACACGTGCACACACGTATACACGGCACATATAAGTACACACACACACACTCCTAGATGCATGCATATGGACACATACACCCACGTGTGTGAATGCACACACACACATGAACACACAAGAACACATTCATGCATGCACACACGCAAACAAACATGCAAACATACACACACAGATGAAAATACACACACATGCACTCGTGCTCACATGCATGCATATGCATATACTTGCATACATACATAAATACATACAAACATGTGCACACATATCCATACACACACATACTCAAGCCCACACACACATACACGAATTCACACACATGCATACACACACTCACACATACATACATGCATATACACATGCATGCACACACGCATACACATATATGAATACCTATGCATAGACATGCACTCACAAGCAAACATAAACACATGTATGTATGCACACACACATATAAATACACATGTACGCAAACGAACACAAACACAAATTTTCATGTACACATAAAGTCTCTCGCATGCACACATGAACACACATACTCTCATATGTACATACATGCATAAACACAGACAAATATACACTTACAAACATGCATGCATGAACACATACCCACTTGTATACACATCAATATACACACACACACAGATGTATGTGCACATTTAAATACATATACATGTGTGTAGGTGCACACATATAAGCACAAACTCATGCATGCACACACACACATACACACCCACACTCACACATACACAAACAAATATGCACACACACACATGGACATGCTCATATGCACACATGCACACACTTGCACAAAAACACATGCATACATGCACACACATAAACCCATAAACACACACACACACACACACACCTACAAACACAAGCACACAAATCCATACACACACACAGAAACTTATGCTCATTCATGTCCACACAAACACAACCACATGCACACATGCACATTCACACACACATAACCACACATGCACACATATAGACACCCATTCATAGACATACACACATGCATATATGAAACCATTCACACACACAAACACTTATGCATGCACACACAAACACATGTATGCATACACACATGCACATGCACATGAACATACACACAAACTTTCATGCCAACATAAAGACACTCACATGCAAAAATGCACACACATATATGCATATGAACTCATACATAGACACATATATGCACATGCAGATAGAGACACAAACATGCATTCTTGCACAAATGCATGCACACATACACATGCACACACATACATGTAGACAAGGACACATGCATACAAGGGCATAGAAAGGTAAGCACACACACAAATAAGCATGCTTACACATGCCCACAAATGCATAAACAATCATGCTTACACACATACATGTACAAACATACATGCACATATGCACACACACGAACACACACTTGATCGTGCACATGAATGCACACACATGCACATTAAAACATAGATAGACACAGGTGCACACACATACACACACCAATGTGTGCTCTTACACACATGCGTGCATGTACACATATATTCCTGCATACTCTCTCACACACACACACATGCACACAGACACACACACACACGTATGACATGCAATGACACACATATGCATGTGCATGCACCCATACACATGCTTGCACACACACATGCATGCATGTATACATATAGACCTGCATACTCATGCACACACACATGCACACAGACACTAAAATGTAAAACATGCAATGACGCACACATGCATGTGCATGCACCCATGCACACACTTGCACACACATACTCACACTCTCACACATGCATGCACACACGTACACACACATGTAGACACAACTACAAGCACTAACACACGTACACACACGAACGAGCACATACTCACACACATGCATTAGTGCACACATGTATTGGCTAACACATGCACACCAACACACATGTATATACATAGCACATGAACGTAAAAGCTCACACACACACTTGTACCCAAATGCATGCCAACACACACACAAAAGCACGCACCCACGTGCACACACACAAGCATATATGCTCACACATATGAACACATAAACCAACAAACACTCAAACATACACATGCAAACACACACTCACATACATGTGCACAGACCTATACACAAGTGTATACTCACTCACACACATATGGACACCCATACACACACACATGCACATGATCGTACATGCACACATAAATGCACACAGACACAAACACATTCATAGATGTGCACATGTGCACACATCCAAACAAGTAAATACACACACTTGAGCACACTTGCACACACACATGCACAATCACATATATGCACACACACACACACACACACACACACTCAAGCATGCACACGTGCCCACACACATGCATTCAAACATTTTCACTCATAATAACACAAATACATGCGCACACAAAAATATCTATACACATGAAGACACACAAACACACAAATGCACATATACACACATATGCATTGCATACATGTGCACATAAACACATGCACATGCACACAATCACATACACAAACACCCACACACACTTCTAGACACACACTTGCACACACAAGCACACACATAAATACATACACATGCACACAAACACAAACCCACACATATGCAAATGCACACACACACATATCCATGTAAAGACACATACACTTGTTCACATATGCATGTGCATAGCTACACAAGGGCATAGACACACACACACACATGCACACATGCCTAACAACACATGCACACAATGAAACACATTCGAACACCTACATAGAAATACATGTAGACATATCCAGAAGCACACATGCACACATAAACATGCATACACACACATGTGAGTGCCCACAAGCATACACACACATAGACACATACAACCACATAACTACACAAACACGTGCACACAAACATGGAGATACACACAATAGATAATATGCATAAACACATACATGAATACACTCACAAGTGCATGCATACAAATGTTTGCACATCCACACATGCACTTAAAACCACACTTACACAAATGCATACACATAGATACCCACATGCAACACATAGTATACATAGACATATACACACCAATGCATGCACACATACACAGACAAATACACACATTGACACACATACATGGGAAAAGCACAAAAACATAAACATATATACATGCACATATACACATATTCACATGTGTGCTTGCACATATGCATGGCATGCATGCATACACACACACACACATGTGCAGATATACACATATGCACACACACAAAAACACATGCACATGCAAACACACACACACACATACACACATGCACATTCACACATAGGCATAGGTACACCCTCATGCACAAACACAGGTTCACAAACATGCACACACTCATACTCACATGTATGCAAATTATCTTTAAAAACACATGCACAAACACTAATGTACATAGGCATATACACTCACAAGCATGCACATGCATGCATAAACACACTTATACACACACATGAACATGCACAAACACACAAACATGCACACACACACATATGTATAAACATAAACATGTGCACGTGCACGAACACATGCATAAAAGCACAAACACACACATGCAAGGTTACATGCATATAGAAATATACATGTACATACGCACATATGCACAAATGCACACAGATGCACAAATGCACACACAAGCACACACTTACCTACAATCTTAAACACATGTACACATAAGCACTCGTACACTTAAACACAAATATGCACACACATTAACATTCACACGTGCATGCAAACACACATGCACATATGAACACACACAAACATGTACTAACACACACATGTACGCACACACTCACATAGACACTCACACAAACATACACACACACTTGCATAAATACATAGGCACTCAAACACATGCCCACACACTCACATGCATACATAATCAAACATACACATACACAAACACACACGGACACATGCATAGATGAAGGCACATGCATGCATGCATAATCACACAAACATGCATGCATGCACACAAACTTGCACACACACACACAAACACACTTTTGCTTATGTGCATATACACACAAAAAGAAGACACATAAAAATATGCACACACACACACACCAAAATGCTTATACTCCTACAAACTTGCATGTGCACACATACTTGCTCATGTACACACACATAAGCACACATAATCATGCACACACATGTGCACACACACATATGTTCAAACACAATCACATGTATACACATATACACACACACATGCACATATGCATGCACACCCACACACATGTGCACAAGTGCACAGACTTACACAATTGCAGATGCATCCGCACACAGGCACACACATGCACATACAAACACATGCACACTCGCATGCACACACATGCACAACACATACATGCACAAATATGCAGACAAACACACATGCACATGAACACATACACACCCATGAATGCAAATATGTGTGCCTACATGCAAATACACATATGTACACATGCAGACACACATGCACACACAAACTCTCACACACATACACACTTTAACATATACACACACCCACTGAACTGTACATAAATATGTATACATTTGCCTACACACACATGCAAGCATGCATGCAGCTATGTATGCACACATACACACACACACACACCCCAACAATGCACCCCCTCTTACATACAATGTACACTTACAAACATACACACACTCATATGCACACACACACACACGCATACACATGGATGTAAACATGCACACAAAATGACACATACACATGCCTACATAGATCTACACATATACAAATATGCATATACACACATGCATGAATAGGTGTACATATGTACCAACATATACATGCAAACAAACATACATGTACATGCACACACATGCCAACCCACCTACTTATGTGCATGCACACACACACATAGGCATTCATACACTAATGCATGCATGTTTGCCCACACTTATGCACCAACCAACACATGTGCAAGAACTAACAAACATAAAGTACACACACATATGTACAACAAAACACACATGCCTACACATACACTGAAACACGTGCACATGCACACAAACACACACACAAACATATGCAAACACACACAAGCTCATGCACACTCAATCATACACATGCAAATGCATAAACAAGTAGACACACATACACACATGTACATACATGAACACACATACACATACAAATATACACAAACACAAACCCACACATTGACAAACACAAACTTGCATGCTCAAACACACGTACACACACGTACACACACATACACATGCACATACATATACACAAATATGCATAAGCGCATGCATAAATGCACGAATGCACATATGCACACACTTATATGCATAGTCACACATGCAAACACACACATACTCACACACACACACACATGTGCATACATATGCACACACCAACACAGGCATGCTGACTCGTATATAGTAACACTTGCACACATTCGAACATGCAAAAACATGCTCATGCACACACAATAAATAAACATGGGAAAACATAAAAAGATAAGCACATGCACCAGCACTCTCACATGCACACATAAGAATAAATATGGGGGCACACATGCACACACATGCATGCATAGGCACTTACACATGCACACAAACATACACATTTATTCATACAAACCCAAACACACACACACTAAGGCACTAACACATAGACATACATGTATGTGCACACTAGTACACAGACATACATGCATGCTCACACAAGCATGCATATATGTACATGTGCACACACACACATAAACATATGCAACACACACACACACCCATAAACATGTACACATGCACATAAACACATGCACATACACAAATACACATGCTCAAATGGTTACACATGCACACATACACACACGCACAACTGCACAAGCACTTATGCACACACACAAGCAAGCATACACACTCACACACACACACAAGCACATGTATATGTAAACTCATCCACACACTCACACACACATAAACACACAAAGGTACACACATACGCACCCACACAAATTCTAATGCATCATGCATCACAATTACACACATACACATACACTCATTCACACGTACACACAAACATGCACAAACACGCATACATGCACGCACATGCACAGATGCACATGCATGCACATGCATGCACATATACATGTGAACATGCCCACATACACATGCTGACACAAACTTCCATACACACACTTGCGCACACACACGCGTAGATACAGACATGCACACACAAGAACTCTCGCACATAAACACTTGCACACCTCACACTCATCCACATAAGTACAAACACACACACACACATGCACACATGCATATGAACACACATAACCATACAAGAACATTGAAAAAAAGAACACACATACACAAATGTGCACACCCACAAAGACAATAGCACATGCTCACACATTCATAAGCACACATACATAGACACACACATGCACCAACATAAGTAAGCACATACACATATAGGCTCACACACATGCACACACATATGCATGCATGCACATGCATATGCATGCATGCACATGATCACACATGCATACACACACATGAACATACGCATATGCACATGCATGAGTGCACACGCACATACACATGCACAAGCATGCGCACATACTAACTTGTAAGAACACAAACATACATTTGCATTTGTATGCACATGAACGAATGCATAAATAGACAAACACACATGCACAAAAGAGCACACACACATGAACACATGTAGAAACTAATACTCGCACACACATAGATGCATGTACATATGCATCCACACACACTTGTGAATGCATATATATATATACACATGCACATGAACACACACATGGATAGACACACACGCACACATGCATAAATACACACACAAATGCACACACACATACATACACATAGACACACATATGTGCACATGTACACACATGCACATACTCACATGAATGCACTTGTCAACATCACACACATACACAAACACATGCATGCACACACATGAAAACTCATGCACATAGGTAGGTACACACATACTAGCATGTAAACACACATGCACATAAACACACAAACGTGCACACACATATGCATAGACACAAGCACAACCATGCACACATGCCAACACATACACATAAAGGTGCACACAACATGCTCATGCACACACACACATACATGCATGGACTCACTGACACACACACACACACAATGCTGTACACACATATGCACTCACACACACACGAACACACATGCATTTGCACACAGGCACACATACACATGCACACATACAAGCACATGCATGCACCTACACACACTCTCACCCATACACGCACACACATAAGCACACACAAAAACACAAACACAACCATGCATGTGCAAACACACACACATGCACCTGAACACATGCATGCATGCACATATAGACACACACACACACACACACATATTGCACACACATAAGAACATAAGCACACAAACACACAAACACACATGAGCATGCATACACATAAATACATGACCTCATGTAAAGAAGCACACACACTCGTGCACATGAACACACATGTTCAAACTTAAATATGCACATGAATCTACACACACACATGCATGCACAAACACACATGCACGCACACGCACTCACAAACATGCACACACACACACACACATGCATGCACCACTCACACGCATGCACATGTGCACACACATAGAAGTACCAATGTAAGCACTTGCAAACGCACATGCAAATGCATGCATACACACATGCACTCACTCATACACATATCTATAAGAACACACATAATCACACACACATGCTCACACACACATGTGCATAAATACTCACATGCACACATACACACACGCACATACTCACACACTCATGCACAAATAGACACACAAGCACTCAAAGAGTTGCACATGCATACACACACACAAGCACATACATAGACACACACATTCGTACACACAAACATAAATGCATACACACACGAATGCACACTCATACACACCCACACATATACATTGACACATAAATGCATGAACACACACCTGCTTGCTCATATCCACAAATGCAAAAACACACATAGACACATACATGCATAAGCACGTGCACAAACACATGAGTGCATGCACATACATGCATGTGAGATTGCACACATGCACATTCATGCAAACATGCAAACATACATACATGCACATACACATGTATGCACACACACACACAAGCACATAGGTCCACACACATACCAATAAAGAAATGCACACACTAACACACAAAAGCACTCATACATAGACATGCATGCATAAACACACACACACACACACATATGTGTACACACACATGCAAGCACACACATACCAACACACACACAGACACCAATGCACATAAACATAGAGACAGACACCCACAAGCACCCACATATGCATGCACACAAAAATGCAAACACACACATGCAACTACAAACTCTCTCTCACACACACAAATATGCACATATTCACACATGCACACATGCATGCATGTACACAAGCACACACACATATGCAAACACACTTTTACACATGCATGCACACACGTTCTTACACAAGCATGCACACATATATTCACATATGGATTCACATTCACACATACACATGCACAACAACACATAGATGTATCAACACATGCACACATGCATTCACATGCATTCATATGCACACAAACTCTAGTGCAAAGACACAAACACACATATACAAACATGCATGTGGCACACACATATGCATAGACAAACACATGCGAACACATGCATGCTTTGACATGCACCTGCTTGCCCTAGCACACACACGTGCACACACATACATAGACATGCAAATGCAAACATGCACACACGCATACACACACACACTCATACATGCACACACACACACACATACGTAGAAACATGCACACACACGTGCACACACATGCACACAGAGATGCACATACACACTTGCATAACCATGCACCTGCACACATACACATGCACACATACACCTACTCATATTCACACACATGTTCTCATGTGCATATATATGCATGCATGCATTCAGTAATACACACATAAAACACCCACACAATCATATGTGTGTATATACCCCTACATAGACATGCACACACATACATGAATGTAGGTGCACACACATACATAAGAATGTAGGTGCACACACACATGTCCTTATAGACACTTCGACACACACAGACCCACGCATCACCCACACATGCATGCAAACATAAACATGCTCACAAAAACACACATGTGCACACACTCACATGTACACATATGCATGTACAGAGCTACACATCCACATGCACACACATGCACCAACACATACATACACATAGGAACTTTCATGCACATGGACATGCACACAAATACAAACACACAAATAAGTAGACATGCACACAACACACATATACACACATGCACACACATACGCACATGTAGACACACATGCACACCTAATCATACGCAAACTAACACACAAGTGCACATGCATGCATAGTCACACAAACATACACACACACACTCACACGTATACGGATGTACAAACACACATTCACACAATCACACACATGTACACACACTCACATACATACAAGCATGCATACACATGCACACATGCTCATTGGCCCACACACAAATAAGCATGTATGCACCCACACAAAGACACGAACAAGCAAACACACATACGTGCACACACCAACAAACATACACACGCACACACGTGCATAGATAGATGTGTAGGAACACCGCACACACACACATGTATACACCCACACATATGCACAAGCAAACACACAAACATGCTTGCACATATGCACACATATACACATATATGCACACCCATGCACATGGACACACTTGCATGTAGAACACACACAATAGGCACACAGATGCTCGTGCACATTCAAACATGCACACACATAGGAACACACATACAAACACACACACGACCACTTGCATGCACATACACATATGTTTATAAGCACACACAAGCATAAAGATGCACACCCAAACACATATACAAGCACATACACACGTGTAAGCAAAGACATACACATTTGAATGCATGCATACATGCACACAGATGCCCACATATGCACAAGCACACATGAGCCCACACAGACACACATCAGCACGCACCTACATACACACAATCACAGATACATGCATGCATGTGCACACACACACACATGAACACTAGTTCACACAAATACACTTACACAAACACAAAAACATACGCACATATGGACACACAAATATAAAATAAGCACACACACACTCAAATAGACAAGTACATACATGCACGTGCACATGCAAACACCCACACACACTAACATTCACAGACATGCATGCACACACAAACTCAAACATTGCACACACATACATGCACACACTCACACATATGCACACATAGGATTACACATACATACACTTACACTCACACAGGTATATGACGAACACATGTACACATTCACACATGAGTGTGCTCGCACAAACCCACATGCACACACACACATACACACACATACACAAGTACAAACACATGCACATGCTTACATATGTAGGTGCACACACATACATACACACCCACACCCACACACATTCATATACAAACACACATGCATGTATGCACACATAGCACCCACACTGTATGAGCACATCCATACAAGCTTGTGCCACACATACACACATAAGCTCAAACATATGTGGGCATGTACATGCAAACATACACACACACATAGACACACATACATATGAATGCATGCAAACATATGCATAAACATGTACACACACATGCATGCTTGCACAATAGCATGACATGAACACATGTACACACCCACCTATGCACCTACATACAAGATCACACATGCAAACACATACAAAATCACATAAATGTACATCCACACAGAGACATATATGCATACATACATACATGCACACACATATATACACATCTACATGCATGGACATGTGCATGTACACACAGGCATACTCATGGACACACACTCACACATATGCATATAATAAAACACATGTAGGCACATGCGTACACACACATAAGAACACCCCGTATGCATAGATGTACACATGCCCACATTCAAACACATGCGCATCTGCAGGCCCACACACATGCACATGCACACACACATACATGCATGTGCACACATATAAGCACACATAAAGACATACTCAAAAACACAAGCTCATACACTTACATGCACACAAATCCACAAACACTAATGCATAAGCGCATGCATGCATACTCAAACACACATACACGCTCGCACACACATGCACACATACACTTATCCACACAAATACACACACACACACTCATGCTCATACACTTGCACTTGCACATGCACACATACACACACATGCACAAGCACATGCACACACATGTTCCCACACAAATACACACAAACACATACATATATATGTGCACACACCCACAGACACACATAGAAATACATGCATACATGCACATATACCCACACATACACACGTATGCACACACACTCACGTAAGAATGCACACACATGCATATTTACCCAAGCATAAATATGTACATATAAATTCATGCATACTAGCACACACATGCATATTTACCCAAGCATAAATATGTACATATAAATTCATGCATACTAGCACACACATGCACACACACACATGAGTATAAAAAGACATGCACACACATATGTGTAGATACACGCCAACACAGGCATGCTCAAACACATGCATGCACATGCACTGGTAACTACAAAGACACACACACTTGCACAGATACACATATACACACACACATGCATGCACACATGTATAAGTCTCATTCACATGCATGCACATGTACATGCACACACATGCACATGAACCCAAACACATGTCGACACTCACACATAGGCACAATTACACACACACACATAGACACACTTACAGATTCAAAGGAATACACACACACACATATATAGAAGCCCACATGTACACACATGTACACACACACACATGCATAAACAAATGTGCAAGCACACATGTAGCCACACACATGCATATGCACACACATACAAACATAAACACACACATAAACGTGCATAAGCACATGCACAAGCATAAACACACATGAATACAAACATTCACACACACATGTCCTAACTATGCACATACCCCCACACACACATGCACAAAAACACATGCACACAAACATATGCACACACACTCATGCACAAACACACAAGTAAGCAAATATATATGTGATCTAATACATATACACAGTACACACACAAAAGCATTCATGCATTAAGAAACACACACACACCAACGAGAACATTCCCTCCCCACACACACACGAACAAACACATGTACATATGTGTACATATACAATTCCACATACACACATGCACACGCATAAACATAAACACACATGCATGCATGCATGCATAAGCATGTAGACACAACAAACATGTATGTAAATACTAAAACTTGCATAGCTGCACGTAGATATGCACACATGGACGTGCACACCTCCACCTATATGCACACACTCACACACGTGTAGCACACGAACAAATATGCACTCATGCAAATGTACAAAAGTATGCATACACATGCACATGCATAGACACGTGGGAATGATCGCACGCACACATATGTATACACATGCACACACATGCATGCGTTGCATACATTCACACATAGGCACACTTGCATGCACATACACACTCACACATGCACACACAAGCCTACTCACATGCATACTAATACACACACACATAAACACATATGCACACAAGCACAAAAACACACACACACACATGCCCTCACACACACAGAGTACACAAACATGAACATATTCATGTAAGCATAGCATAAATGCATGCACCACACACCAGCAAGCATACATATACAGGCACATAGCACACATACATGCACAAAAGCACACATATGTCCACCTACCCACACACAAGCATGCACACACACACATACACATGCATGCACGATCACACAGAGACACACATAAACATGCCCACATGCACAAACACATGCATAAGCACTATTATATGTCATACACTCACACACAAATGTGCACAACTACATACATACACACATATCTACATTGACATGCAAAAACACACACACACAAATTACACGCATGCTCACATACCTAAATGCAAACACTCACAGACACATGCACAAACACATGCACATACACACACCCACATACATGCATGTAAAAGCACAGTCATATACACAGACAACTACACATATATGCATGCAAGCATGCACACACACATGAACACATGCAAACATGCATATGCACACACAATCATACACCTACACAAACATGCAAACAAGTGCATGTGCACACACATGCAAATAAGTGCACATGCACACACACACACACACACCAATAAATACATGTACACAAACACATGCACGCATGCATGCATACACTCACATACACATGAACAAAAATGCATGTAGATGCACACACATGCACATATATTCATAGAAACATGCACAATCAACTACAAAAAATATGAACATGCACACAAACACACAAAAACATAGAGGCACAAACACAACAACACACACACGCACACTCATTCATACGCACACTCATGCACACGCACATGCACACTCACACACATGCATAAACTCACACACACACATGCACATGCACACACCCACACCTACACACAAAAACACACACAAACTTGCACGTAAACATGCACTCACATGCGCATGCACGCATAAACATGAACACACAAAAATTTACACACGTGTATAGGCATACATCCCACACTGATGTACACATATGCACACACACACATGAACATGCACATACACACTTACACACATGTGCATTTGTACATGTAGAAATGTTGACACACACGAACACATGCTGACATGCTCATAGACACACACCCTTTCACACATGCACATGCACACACTTGCAAATAAACATGCACGAACATACTCACACATGCACACACACCCGTACAAAAAAATACATGCACACACACATACACATGCCCGTGCACACACACACACAAACATACGTGTATAGACACATACACAAATGCACACATGAAAAAGCATTCACACACATGCATGCAAACACATGCACACACAATTATACACACACACACATGACATAAACATGCACAAATACACACACATGCACATCCACAAACACACACATAAAAACACTCATGCATCGACACACATTTGTAGATGCACATACACACAAGTACACACACGCATACTAAAACACAAATACATAAATGCACCCAAGCATACATAGACATGTACACATATATGTATGCACATGGTGATGCACTCACATAGACTTGCATGCACAACCTTATGCACACAAGTGAACATATGTTTGTGGATAAACAGATAACTGCAAACATACACCCATGCAAATAGACACACATACACACACATAGGCATGCACACACACTCACTCAAATCAACACAAACATTCTTACACACATACATGCATAAACACATGCACATGAACACATGGACACACACACACATAACCATGCATGCACACCCACACACATGTACATGCACATGCACACACAGACACACTCACTCTCATACACACACATGTACGTGCATGAACACACATTTACACACATACACCCAGATGTAATATACTCACACATCGTAGTGCACACATGCCCAAAGACACACACACAAACATGCATGCACACACGTATGCTCGTGCACACACACATGCATGAACATGCATACATAAGTGTACCCACATACACATACATGCACAAACATGCACATTCACATGTATGCATACACATGCACTCACACACATATGCACACAGACACAGACACACTTACATGTATAGGCACACACATGCACACTGACACACATGCACACACATGAACACACACACATATATGCACAAATCACAAACGTATGCATACATGTACACTCACATGCATTGACACACACATGCATACACACCCACACACATGCATGTACACACACACACACACTCAAACACATACACTCACATGAATGCGTACACACAAAGTTTCACATGCACACACATGCACATACATTGAGGCAAACACATTTGCAAAAATACAAAAATACATGGATATAAACATGCAGACATGCTTACACAAATGTATTATGCACACACATGCACCTCCACACATACATGCACACACATGCATGCATACACATGGACACATGCATGCACAAATATATCCACACACAATCACATGCATGCAAATGCACAAAGGCACACACACACATGCACAAAGGTGCACACACTCAAACACACATGCCCATTCACATAAATATGCATGCACACAAGTGCATGCAAACACACACATAACTACAAACCACACAAAAATTTGTACACATCAAAATATGCATAGATACACACATGCATGCACCCATATATGCGTTCATACACACAAACATGTGCACACATGCATGCACACACATGTACATGAGTGCACATGCACACGCACACATATATGCATGCACGAGCACACAAACACCCACACACACACCAACAGACAAACATTCAGACACAAGTATACTTCACATGCACAACAACACGCACAAACCCCCACACACACACATAGACACATGCACTCACACATGCACATGCATGTAGACACACATGCAAATGCATACATACACATACACATGCACAAGCATACACACACATACTCAAACACACATGCTCACACACTCACATGCATGCACAAACCCAAGCATATAGACTCATACACACACACAAATACAAGCACATACACACACATGCAGGCACCTATGGATGCACACACACAAATGCATGTGTATGCACACATACACACTCGTGTGAATGCACATGTACTTACACATGCACATACAATTGCACTCACACACACAAGTACATGCTTGCACACACAGACACAGGCATGCACATAAACACACATAAACACACACAAACACACACACACACGTGTGTGTGTGTGCACATCCACACATCTGCTAGCATGTAGGAAAACATATACACATGCACATAAGTGCATATGCAAATATGAACAACTAGTGCATAATGAATATATATGCCCACACACATGCACACATGTGCCAACACGTAGACACATTTACACACGCATACACACACAAAAAATCATACACACTTGCACACACACACACACAAGCACACCCATGCACCTAAACATGAACATACCTACACTCCTACACACTTGAATATGCAAAGGCACATAAACGTATGTTCACACTCACACAGGCAAACCCACACATCCACATAAACATGCATACACACAACCACCCAACTACTCACACACCTACACATACATTCATACATGCACACACACACATGCATGTACACACATACATGCACACAAAAACACACACATGTGCACTCACACACGTGCACACACACACACACACACACCTGGACATGCACAAACACTTAAAGATAGGCACATTTGCCTACACATGCTCACAAACATGTATGTACACACACTCAGACATGCAATTGCACACACACTCATACTACACACATGCATAAACACACACACATATAAAGATATACACATGTGCATACTCACGCATGCAAAAATACATAACTACACACACACCACCATATAAACACACACACATATATACATGAATGCACATAGATATGCACATGCATAAATGCATGTGCATAGCCACACAAATGCACACATGTACACACACATATGCAGGCATTGATTCATACACATGTGCATGCAAACACACACTCCCACATGCACAATTGCACAAACATGTATATGCACACACATATAGACCTGTAGACACACTCACACATGCATACATGCACAAACACACACACACACAGATACTAGCATGTGCATGCTAACAAACATACAAATACCTAAACATGCACACACACAAACACATGCATTCATAGACACATACAAAAACATACCCAAACACACATGCACATATATAGGCACACACACTTGCACATGTACACACATATGCACTCACCATACAAACACACAAACACATACACATGCACAAACAAACATATGTTCATGTGCACACACACACACACATGAAGACACATGCCAATGCTTGAATTCACCCATAAATATATATCTATGTGCATGTGCACAAAAACACACACATAGGAACACACATGTGTATTCACCAACACACATGGACACATATGCATGCCTGCATGCATACGCATATACATGCACACATATATGAACACAACCAACCCACACAGAAGAACACACACACACACACACACACCTACATATATGTATAATAACACATGCACCCACAAACATACACACACAGAGAGACATAAACACACCTATACACAAGCACACTCATGCATACATGTACATAGTGGTGGTCCCATATGCACACACACATACAAGCATGTAAGCTCATGCACACAAGTACACATAAGCATGCACAATACAAACACATGCATAAACATAACCATGCATGGACACACACACACACACAAGCACAAAAACACATAAGCAAAGAAACACATTCTTACACAATCACTGTCACACACACATACACACACATACACAAACATGCTCACACACATAGATGCAAGCTCACACAGGCATATGCACATGCACAGACATACATGAACACACATGCACATGCAAACATACATACAAACATGTATAGACAATCACACACTCTGATGCCCATGAACATGCATGCATGTGTGCAAGCACACACACAATACAATGATACAAGCATAAACACACACACACACACACAAATGCATATCACACATGCACATGCACACACAAGTAAGTATGCATGCACCGACATACATGACCAAGCACATATATGCACACAAATAAAAGCATATGCACATGCACACACAAAATAAATGCTTGCAAACACACACATGCTCATACGCACAATCACGCACACACATAAACACGTACTCACACAAACATGTGCACTTATGCACACATACATGTACCCATGCACACACAAGCAAATGCACATGCATTAGCACACATTCTTATGAACACGTATGAACATGTAGACACACACATGCACATACATACACATGCCCTCCCACACACACAAACACATAAGCACCCACACACGTGCAAACATATACATGCACATATGTAGATGCACGGATACACAAAAGTGCACATACTTATACACATGCACAATTACATAAACATGCACATAAACACACATGCACACATGCATGTATGCACACAAAAACATGCACACACACACATGCACAAACACAAAGACACGTGCATAGACACACACACATAATCACATGCACATGGACATGTGTACACACCTATACACACAAGATTGCATACCCACACACATGTAGACCTACACTGACATAAGCATAGATACACACGGATACACACACACACACATATACACACATGCATTAACACATGTATGCACACACTTGCACACCCACATACACACACACAAACATACACACATGCATGCATAGAAATACACAGTAAAACCTATGCATAAATGTGCATACACACAGGCATGCACACAACCATATAAGTGTATATACACACATACACAAACACACAAATGCATAGACACACACAAACATACAAATATGCACACACACACACACACATGATAATATATACAGATTCACACAAGTACTATCCAAACATAGAAAAACTTGCACATGTACACAAACATATGTACACACACACAATGCAACCACACACACAAGCACACATGAATGCATATGCACACATTCACACTCACATGTACACAAACTCACACACACTTGCACACACACTTACATGTCCTTGTACGCAAAGATAAAAAAATATTACACATGAACACGCATGCATGCACAGACATAGACACACATGCACTAGCAAACACACGTGCAAATGTACACATGCAAGCACATATGTATACACATTTGCACACACACATGTAAACACCAAACCACACACCTGCATGCATAATGACACGCATGCACGTGCACACATACAGATATGCACATGTCCGAACACACACAAACCCGCACACACACATGTGCCCATAAGCACACCTTGTACACACATATATGTGCAAACACCTACACAAACACACACAGATATTTGCATACACGCACATGCATTGACATGCATAAATGCATGCACACAAGTAGGTACATGCAAACACATAGAAGCACACACACTTCTACACACTCACATATGCACACACACACACACATGCACACACACACACATATATACTCACACAACCACCCACCCACGTGTGCACACACATATGCACAGACACACATACACCAACACAGATATACGAGCATAAGTGTGGACATGCAAATGCATATAGTTTAAAACACATAAAAACACATACCCATACTCTTGGACAAGCTAACACATGCATGCACAGCACAAACAAACACACCCTTGCACACGTATGCACACCGTACACACAAATGTGCACACAACAGATAGACACATTCACATAGATAGAAGCACACAACCACACACACATGTATGCACATGAACACATGCTCACATGCACACACACACACACACTTATCAACATATGCACAAACACAAACACATACACAAACATACACACTCTCACACATGCACAAACGTTGACACACACACACACCTACATGCATGGACACATGCGTACAAATGCATGTATACATGCATTGGTTTACACAAACAACAAGGCACACACACTTGTAGCCACACCCAAACACAACACCACACACATGCACACATGAATACATACAAACACACACACACATGAACATAAAGACACACAACGATATGCAATCACTCATACAAACACATACACACAAGCACACACACACACACACTCGAACACACATGCACATACTTGCATGCATACACATAAACATAGACATAGACACACATCCACATGCACACACAAATGCACAGATGCATGCATGTGTGCATTCACACAAACATGCACATAGTCACATGGATATGCACATACATATGTACATCCACACCCACACATGCATACATGCATGCACACAAACATGTACACATAGTATACTCATAAACATGCGTACACCCATATGCATGCATGCACACACACACACACAATCACACACAAGAAAACAAACATGCATACACATATGCACACAAATTTGCACACATGGACACACACAAACATATGTGCACATGCACATACACACACACACACATATGCACACAAGCACTTGCTTACTTGAATGCACACATAACATGCAAATATGCATGCACCCACACCCACAAGAATATAGGTGCAGACATGCACACACACACGTGCACCCACAAACACACACACACACATATACATGCATGCGCACACACACAATTGAACACACACACATGCAAGTGCACACACATAAAGGCATGCATATACAAACAAACACGTGCATAGATGTACACACTTGTGCACACACACACATATAATTTTCAATGCAAATAAGCATGCACACACACAGTTACAAAAGGACACACATGCACATGCACACACCACACAATCATTAACACAAATATAGACACACAACCACATGCGTGCATAAGCACACAAATGCATATACACGCTCTTACATAAGCACACACAAACACGTACCCACACACTGACACAAGCACACACAAAAACACACACTCATATGCACAATCCCACACATGCATGAACAAAGTCACACCCATGCACATGCACACACATGCACACATATATGCACACACACATGCATGCATGCACATATGCACATCAAAGTGCACTAGCATAAACACATGCAAACACAAACACACACATGCCTGCACGTACACATAGATGAAAAAATGGGCACACATGCAAACACATGTGCACACACACATGAACGCATACACATGCACACACGTAAGTAGACACACATGCACACATATACGTAGTTTCACATGCACAATCACACACACACGAAAATACAGAATGCCTTCACACACATACATGTACCCTTATGTACATACACACATGCAAACACAGACACACCCCACATACACACACACATGAATCCACATACCTTTACACACATAAATGCATGAGCACACACACGTGCACTTGCTTGCACACACTTGTAAACACAAAAACACAGACAAACACACATATATGCCTGTATGTGAATACACACTAACATATGCACACACACAAGCATTGCATAAACACAAAGATACATGGACACACACATATACACACACTCATACACATGTGTAGGAATGCATACACATGGACACACATACAGAAGCACACACAACCACACACATGCACACATATACAGAAGCATGGACATCCACACACAAACACACATGATCGAACACATGCATACACACACACACATGCACACGTACAAATGCACACATGCATGGACACACCTACACATACATACACACACAAATTTCCATGCACACTTGCATGCATATACATGAACATAATCCTACATGCACACATACAAATATACACACATATGCATGCATAAACACATGCACATATGTAAGTTCACACACACATATACTCATGCAGGCATGCACACACACACATCAACATACATAAATTCACAAAAGCATACATGCCCACTTACACACACATGTATATGCATACAAATACATGCACACACACATGCATTCATATACATAAAAACAAGTACACACATGCACACAAAAATATACACAAATACATACACATGTATTGATAAATACAAAAGCACAAAATAATGTACATGAGCACACATGCACACATAATGATAGATGCACACTAGCACATACACATGCACACATACAAACAAACACACATGCATACACACAAATATAGACACACACACACATATATACCAACCTGTAAATATGCAAACACAAATGCACATCCATGTGCACACAGACTCTCTCACACACACATAATGAAACACATGCACACGCACACACACATGTAAACACACACACACATGTGTCTGCAAGCACATATATGCACTCACACACACACACATGCACAAACACACACATATGTGTGTGTATGTGTGTGCATATGCAAAGACATGCAAACAAGCACACACACATGCATGCACATGCAAACACAAACAAGCATACACATACATGGTCTCTTGCATGCACACATTCACACACGCATGCACGCTTGCACAGCACAAGTACACATACCCACTCACATGCAAACGCACAAGCACAAATGCACCAACACGCACATACACACTTAGGTACACACATGCATATGCATATGCACACACTTTCAAACACACACACAAGCAGACACATAAAAATGCATACACATATGCATGCATGTTGACACACATGCATAAGCATGCAACAAACAAATACCAACACCTATGTGCATGCACATACCCACATGAAAAGCTAACACAAACTTGCACATCGACATGCACACACACACACACATGTGCATACAATAGATAATAAAGTACAATATACACATGCACACACCCATACATGCATGCATGCACATGCATATATCCTCATAAAAACACACACACACATACATCAGCATATGCACACACACACACAAACACATGCATAAGCAATCACACACACATACACATACAAATATTAAAATGCTCGCATACTTGCACACATGCACCATCCCAAACAAGCACACAAGTACAAACACACACAAATGCACTCATACCCACAAACACAATACATCACACAAGCACACAAACATACATACATGCACACACACACTAGCACAAGCACACATACACAAACATGCAAACACTCATACACACACACACATAAAAAAAGCACACACACACACATAGACACATGTGCATAGACATGCATGCCTATACAGACTCTCATACACACAAACATAGCCATATGCACACACACAGGCACTCACGTACACATTTACATGCACACATAGATGCGATATCACATGAACACACACACATGCACATATGCATAAATCCATGTGCACACATATCACACAAACATGCACACATGTGCATGTGTATGAACACACACACACATGCATACCCATACTCACACATGTATACATACACACACATACAAACATGTGCACAAAATATACACACAAACATGCACACATCCACATGAATGCACTCACACACACACACAAATACACACATGCACACAAACATGCAAACATATACACACACAAACACACATGCACATATATAGACACACATGCACGCACATGCACATATACACACACATACAAACACACATGCATACAAGCACATGCTTTCTAGCACACTTGCACAACACACAAACAAACACACATCCACACATAAACTATAACACACATGTGCACACATACACACACACACACATCAGTCCACACTCACCCATGCATTGACACCCACACACACACCCACATATGTAGAGAAGCACATATGCGTACACTCACACACACACACACACATACATACATGCATGCACACAAACACACACACACACACACGTATACACACACACACATGTACTCATACACAGAAACACACATGTGAACACACTCACAAAAATGCACACTCATATAAATACATTACATGTATGCACATGCACACACACAAGCACACATGCAAACATGCTTACATAAACACACAAACACATGCATACGCAACACACTTGCATAAGCACACATATGTTCACACAAGCACATGCAAACACACATGCACACAAATGCACACACTCATTCATAAAAACTCAAACACACACACAAATAGAAGCACATGCACATATGCATATACATATGTGAACACAAAATCACACACTACTTGGACACATATATGTGCACACACTCACACCCACACACACTAATATAAACACACTCACATACACGCACATGCATACACACATATACACACATGCACACAAACACACACTCAAAATGCATACACGCATGCACACCCTCACACATGCACGTGCATGTGCATGCACACACACATGCATACCTACATAAATTCTCAAATACAAACAAATGTAGATATGCACACACACCCACAAGCCCACACACACACAAACACACGAACACACAAATGCTTATGCATGAATGCATGCACACACATGTAAATCAATAATCAATCTCTCCTCCCAACCCACGCACACATATACACGTATGCAAATATGCATATATACACATGAATGAAGGCACACACACACAAGTACATGCACACATGTGCATTGCTGCACACACACTCACTACTATACATGCACACAAATGCACATACACACCAATGTGCACGTATGAATGTAAATGAACTCATACACACATACACAAGAACATGCATGTACATGCACATGCACATAATTACACACAAGCAAATGCACATAATCATACATAGACAAGCACACAAACAAGCATATGCACACACACACACCCACAAACCCATATATATACATACATACATACATGCAAACACATAATCACACATGTACATATATACACACACACACACAAACCCACACATATTGACTCACATGTGCACACATGCAAACATATGATTGTACATGAACATGAACATATGCACACATACATACACTCAAAAACATGCATGCACATGAATATATGCACATAGGTGCACAAACATGCACCCATTCAAATTCAAGCGTATTTACATACACATGCACACACACACACATAGCAGCCCACATGCACACCCACTCACTCACACTCAAACATGTATGCACATGCACACATATACAATCAAACATTTGAACACACACATATACGCACTTGCTCCCTCACAAACAAACATGCACATGCATACATAGATACACACACATGCACATGCTCAAGTGCAAACACCTACACACACGAGCAAACTTATGCACACACACACACACATGTACATACACATAAAATACACACACACATGCAAATGCATTCACAAACATGTACAAGCGAACACACATGCACACATATAGACAAGCACACATAAACATAAGCATGCATACACACACATACACATGCACCTGCACACAAAATAAATCGGTCGAACAGGACACACCCTTATGCACATGCACATACAAAAACATGCATACTCAGACACACTAATAGAGACCTATATGCACATGCATGTGTGTACAAACACACACACACATGTGCACAAACATACACTCATGGACACACACTGATGCAAAGACAAACTTGTGCAATCATAATCACACAAGCATTGACATGTGCACATCCACATATGCTCACACATGTACATGCAAATATGTACACAAATGAATGTACACACCCACAAATATGCACACAAACACACACACATGCACATGTACAAGCACGTGCTTACGTACGCATACTCACCCACCCACATCTACAACCATAAACATACATAACTGCAAACACTCACACTGTAAACATATGCACACACCCACACATGCACACAGACACACACACATATATGCTTACATGCATGCAAACGTACAAACAGGTGCATGCACATGCACACAGACGCATACACGCATGCACATATGCACAAATACACACACTCACAAGTATTCATGCATACATATACAACATGCACAACTATACACAAGAACAAATATGCACACATGTGCAGACGCACATATAGACATGCACATGCACACACATGGCCACGCAAACACACATGCACCTACACTAGCACATAAACACACACATGCATTCATGCATAAGAACATGCACACATATGGGCATAGGCACACACACCCACACACAATGGCTCCTAAACATGCATACTTATGAAGACACAAGCACACATGTGCACATATATGCTTACACGTGCTTGCATGCATACTTATGCACAAACATACATGTGTATATGTGGGCACATGCACACAAATGCACACACACATAGAAATGCACAAGAATGCAAACATAAATGCACAAGCATCGACACTGACACACATAAGAGCACACACATACACATACATACATAGACACACATACAAGCACACTAGACACACGAACACACACAAACACACACACACACATGCATAGGTACATATGCACGTGCATACATTCACTCATAAATGCACAATTACAAAAACGTGCATGCACACACACACATTAAAATATGCTCATGCACACACACATGTAGGCACATGCTCACAAATACACACATGCACATGCACTCACATGCACAAGTACAAGCACATATGGACATCGACACTCATGCATGTGCACACTCACATGTGCATATGCACACACACATAGACACATGCATAGATGCTTGTATGCTCATGTAGTTGCACATACGTATGCACATATACTTGCATAAACAGACATTCCCACACATAGATATGCATGCACATACACATGAACACATGCATGCACACACACACCCATTACCATACATTCACACACATGCATGCACACGAATGCATATGCACACATACACAGGCATGCATGCACATGCATGCATGCACAAACACACACACACACATGCACACACACTCATGCAAACACATATGCACACATGCAGGCACACATACACACACGCACAACACATTCACATATGGTTGCATGTAGACACACAAAAATATTCAACCAAACAAATAGATGCACATACTTCAACACAAACACACAAACAAGCACGTAGGCACATAGACATGCACATGCACACAAACATACACACATATGCATGCTCGTGCACATGCAAGTATACATGCACATGCACACCCACAGATACCTACAAAAAAAACACACACATGCATAAACATAATCATACACACATACATACATATGTGCACATGTATGCATGCACACACACATGCACATACATATGCATATGCATAAACAAACACAGACACACACACGAACACGTACACACACAAACATATAAACACCAATATATACACATGTATGCACATACAAACACACACACACAAGTATGTATGCAGACACACACATCAACAAACCCATATGCACTTACACACATGAACACACACACCCACACACACCCACACATGCACACATCCACACACACAAACATGTGCAAATTTGCACACACATGCATGCATACATGCATACACACATGCACACACCAACACACACCACACACATAGATCCACACACACACACATGTATGCTTGTGCTCATACACATAAACATGCGTTCACACTCACACACATACTTACGCATGCAAACACACATGTACATATGCATGCACATGTGCATACAGAATCACACGTACATAGGTGCACACACATGCACTCAACGCACACACATGCACCCTCACACAAACACATGTGAACACACACACACATGGATGCTCATACAAGAATATGCATGCACATATGCACACACACACACATACTCAAGAACAAGCGCATGCACACACACACAGTACAAATGCACATATGCAAACACAAACAAGCATACACACACATGCACATGTGCACAACACATGCACATGAGAGCATAGCTCATGCACACAAGGATGCACACACACTAACACACATAAACACGCATGCATGATCATCGCACACACTTATATGTGTGCATACACATATACATACAAAAAACACACATGCATGCATGCACACAAATGCACGCACCCACACATGCACAAGGCACACATAAATATGTGCACACACATGCACACACCCACACAAATACACATGCAAACCAAAACACACACACACTCATGTACACAAAAACACACATGCATACACTTTTACACTTGCACACACATATTCACTCTCACACAAATAAAAACTTGGATAAACACATACACATAATACACACGTGTAGACACATGCACAAGAATGTGCAACCACAGGCACATACCCACATACTCACACACACACATGCACATACATGCATACACACAAACAAAAATGTTAAAATATACACATACACACACACACACATGGACATGCATGCACACAAACTCATGCATGGACATGCCTACATATGCTCACACAGATGTATAACCACACACACCCACACATGCTCATATGCACACTATCACACATATGCACACAAACACATGCATATGCACTCACACACATGCACACATATACATAAACCCATGCACATGCTCACGCACACAAACACATGAACACACACATATACACAAAGACATGCCCTCACATGCAACTACATATGGACATAAATGCACAAATATGCACACATATTCAAGCACGCACAAACACATCTGCATATGCACATACACACACATGCATATGTATGGAAATATGCACACACACACACACACATGCACATACACACAAAAGTTTAGAAAACAGACAAACACATACATATGGATACATGCACACAACCACACACAAATGCATGCACATGCACATGTGCTCATATGCACACATACACACACTCATCACCATATGCATACACACATGCACAAACACATCCACAAGCACACACACTCCAATGCATACACAAACTTTGACACACAAACACACCTACATGCATGGACACATGCATACAAATGTACGTATACATGCACACATGCATTGGCCTTCACAAACAAAAAGACACACACACACACATGCAGTCACACCCATAAACACAATACCACACATATGCACACATGAATACATACAAACACAGTAACAAATAACATAAAGTCACGCATGCATATGCAAACACTCATACACACACATACACACATTCTTCTTCTTCTTCTTCTTCTTCTTCTTCTTCTTTTGCTTCTTCAAATTCTTCTTCTTTTTCTTCTTCTTCTTCTTCTTCTTCTTCTTCTTCTGCTTCTTCTTCTTCTACTTCTTTTTCTTCTTCTTTTACGTCTACTTCTTCCTCTTCTTTTTCTTTCTCTTCCTCTTCTTTTTCTTCTTCTTCCTCTTCTTCTTCTTCTTCCTCCTTCTTCCACTTCTTCTTCTTCTTCCCCTTCTTCTTCTTCTTCTTCTTCTTCTTTTACTTCCACTTCTTCCTCCTCCTCTTCTTTTTCTTCTTCTTATTCTTCTTCTTCTTCTTCATCTTCTTTTTTGTCTTTTTGTTCTTCTTCTACTTCTTCTTCTTCTTCTTCTTCTTCTTCTTCTGCTTTTCCTTCTTCTTCTTCTACTTCTTCTTCTTCTTGTTTTTCTTCCTCCTCTTCTTTCTATTCTAAAACTTCTTCTTCTTTTCCTTCTTTTTTTTCTTCTTCTTCTTCTTCTTCCTCTTCTTCTACCTTTCCTTCTTCTTCTTCTTTTACTTCTTCTAATTCTTCTTTTTCTTCTTCTCCTTATTCTTCTTATTCTTCTTCTACTTTTTCTTCTTCTTCTATTTCTTCTTCTTCTTCCTTTTCTCCTTGTTCTTCTTCTTCTTCCACTTTGCTTTCTTCTTCTTCCTCTTCTTCTTCTTCTTCTTCTTCTTCCTCTTAAACTTCTTCCATTTCTTCTTCTTTCTCTTCTTCTTGCTCTTCATCTTCTTGTTGTTCTTGTTCTTGTCCTTCTTCTTCTGCTTCTTCTTCTTCTTCTTCTTCCTGTTCTGCTTCTTCTTCTTCTTCTTCTTCTTCTTCCTCTACTTCTTCTTCTTCTTCTCCTTCTTCTTCTTCTTGTCCTTCTTTTTCTTCTTCTCTTTCTTCTTGTTCGTTTTCTCCTTCTTCTTCTTCTAATTTTTCTTCTTTTTCTTCTTTTTATTCTTCTTCTGCTTTTTCTTCTTCCTCTTCTTCTTTTTTCCTCTTGTTCTTCTTCTTCTTCTTCTACTTCTTGTTCTCCTTATTCTTTTTGTACTAATTCTTCTTTCTCTTCTTCTACCCCTACTTCTTCTTCTTCCTCTTCTTCTTATACTACTACTACTACTACTTCTTCTTCTTCCTCTTCCTCTTCTTCTTCTTTTTCTTCTTCTTCTTCTTCTTCTTCTTGTTCTGTCTTCTTCTTCTTCTTCTTCTACATCCTCTTCTTCTTCTTGTTCTTCCTCTAGTTCTTCCTCTTCCACTTCTTCTTCATCTCCCTCTTCTCCTTCTTTTTCTTCTTCTTCTTCTTCTCCTTTTTCTACTTTTTTTTTCTTCTTCTTCTTGTTGTTGTTCTTCTTCTTCTACGTCGTCTTCTTCTTCTTCTTCTTCTGCATCTTCTTCTTCTTCTTCTTCTCCTTCTTCTTCTTCTCCTCCTTCTTCTCCTCCTCGTTCTTCTTCTTCTTATTCTTCTTTTGCTTCTGGTTCTTCTTCTTCTCCCACTACTTCCCTTCTTTTTGTTCTTCCACATCTTCTTATTTTGCTTCTTCTTCCTCAACTTCTTCTTCCTCTTATTCTACCTCTTCTAATTTTTCTTCTTCTTCTTCTTCTTCTTCTTCTTCTTCTTTTTCTTCTTCTTCTTGTTGTTCTTCTTCTTCTCCTCCTCCTCCTCCTCCTCCTCCTTCTTCTTCTAAGTCTACTTTTTCTTCATGTCCCTCTTCCACTTCTTCATCTTCTTCATCTACTTCTTTTTCCACTTCTTCTTCTTCTTCTTCTTCTTCTTCTTCTTTTTCCTTCTTCTTCTTCTTCTCCTTCTTCTTCTTCTTCTTCTTCTACTACTTCTTCTTCTACTTCTTCTTCTTCTTTTTATTCTACTTCTTCTCTTCTTCTTCTTTTTCTTCTTCGTATTCTACTTCTTCTTCTTCTTCTTCTTCTTCTTCTTATTCTTCTTCTTCCACTTCTTCTTCTTCTTTTTATTCTTCTTCTTGTTCTTCTTTATTTTCTTCCTCCTCTTCAACATCTTCCTTTTCATTTTCTTCTTCCTCTTCTTCTTCTTCTTCTTTGACTTCTTCTTCTTCTTCTTTTTCTTCTTCTTCTTCTTCATTTTCTTCTTTTTTTTCTTCTTCTTCTTATTCCACTTCAACTTCCACTTCCTCTTATTATTTTTCTTCTTCATCATCTTCATCTTCTTTTCATCTTCTTCTTCTTCTTCTTTTTCTTCTTCTTCTTCTACATCTACTTCTTTATCTTCTTCTTCTTCTTCCTCTTCTTTTTCTTCTCCTTCTTCTTCCTCTTCTTCATGTTCTTCTACTACTATGACTACTACTTCTTTGGCTTCTTCTTCTTCCTCTCCCTCTTCTTCTTCTTCTTCTTCTTCTTCTTCTTCTCTGCTTCTTCTTCTTCTTCTTCTTCATCTTCTTCTTCTTCTTTTAAGTCTTCTTCTTCTTCGTCTATTTCTTTTACCCTTCTCCAACACCACCTTCTCCTCCTCCTCCTCCTCGTTCTTTTTCTTCCTCTAATTCTTCCTCTTCTTCTTCTTCTTCTTATTCTTCTTCCAGTTTTTCTTCTTTTACATCTTCCTCTTCCTCTTTTTCTTCTTCTTCTTCATGTGATTCTGCTCCTTCTTCTTCTTCCTCTTCTTCTTCTTTTTATTCTTCTTATTCTTGTTGTTCTTCTTCTTCTTCTCCATCTTAATCTTCTCTTTCTTCTTCTTCTACTACTTTTTTCTTCTTCTACTTCTTCTTCCTCTTCTACTTCATCTTGTTCTTCTTCTTCTTCTTCTCCTTCCTCTGCTTCTTGTTCTTCCTCTTCTTCTACCACTTCTTCTTCCTCTTGTTCATGTTCTTCTACTACTACTACTACTTCTTCTTCTTCGTCTTCTTCTTCTTCATCTTCTTCTTCTTCTTCTTCTTCTTCTCCTACTTCTCCTTCCTGTTCTTTGTCTTCCTCTTCTTCTTTTTCTTCCTTTTCTTCTACCACTTCTTCTTCTTCTTCTTCTTCTTCTTCTTCTTCCTTCTCCTCCTTTTCCTCTTCCACTTCTTCTCCTTGCTATTCTTCTTCTTCTTAATGTTCTTCTTCCTCTTCTTCTTCTTCCACCTCTTCTTCTTCCATTTCTTCTTTTTCTTCTTCTTCTTCAACTCCTTCTTCTCCTTCTTCTTCTACTTCTTCATCTTCTTCTTTTCCTTCTTCTTCTCCTTCTTCTTTTTCTTCTTCCTTTTCTACCTCTTCTTCTTCCTCTGCTTCTTCCTCCACTTCTTCTTCCACTTTTGCTTTTAATTCTTCTTCCTCTTCATCTTCTTTTCTTCTTCTTGTTCTTGTTCTTCTTCTTCTTCTAAGTTTTCTTCTGTTTCTTCTTTTTATTCTTCTTTTGCTTTTTCTTCTTTCTCTTCTTCTTCTTTTCCTCTTCTTCTTCTTCTTCTTCTACTTTTTCCTCTCCTTGTTTTTTTGGTACTACTTCTTCTTCCTCTTCTTCTACCACTACTTCTTCTTCTTCTTCCTCTTCTTCTTATACTACTACTACAACTACTTCTACCTCTTCCTCTTTTTCTTCTTCTTCTTCTTCTCGTTCTTCTTCTTCTTCTTCTTCTTCTATGTCTTTTTCTTCTTCTTCTTCTTGTTCTCCTTTTAGTTCTTCCTCTTCCTCTTCTTCTTTATCTCCCTCTTCTCCTTCTTTTTCTTCTTCTTCTTCTTCTCCTTTTTCTACTTTTTTTTTCTTCTTCTTCTTCTTCTTGTTCTTCTTCTTCTATGTCGTCTTCTTCTTCTTCTTCTGCATCTTCTCCTCCTCCTTCTTTTTCTTCTTCTTCTCCTTCTTCTCCTCCTCCTTCTTTTTCTTCTTCTTCTTCTTTTGCTTCTTGTTCTTCTTCTTATTCTTCTTCTTCTTCTCCCACTACTTCCCTTCTTTTTCTTCTTCCACATCTTCTTATTTTGCTTCTCCTTCCTCAACTTCTTCTTCCTCCTATTCTACCACTTCTTCTTTTTCTTCTTCTTCTTCTTCTTCTTCTTCTTTTTCTTCTTCTTCTTCTTGTTGCTCTTCTTCTCCTCCTCCTCCTCCTTCTTCTTCTTCTTCATCACTCTCAAGTTCTTCTTCTTCTTCCAATTCTTCTTCATGTTCTTCCTCTTCTTCTTTTTCTTCTTCTACTTCTTCTTCTTCTTCTTCATCATCTTCTTCTTCTTCTTCATCTTCATCTTGTCCTTCTTCTTCTTCTTCTTCTTCATCTTCATCTATTTCTTCTTATTCTTCATCTTCTTCGTCTTCTTCTTCTTCTTCTCCTTCCTATTATTATTTTTCTTTTTCGTCATCTTCATCTTCTTTTCATCTTTTTCTTCTTCTTCTTTTTTTTCTTCTTCTTCTACATCTACTTCTTCTTCTTCTTCTTCTTCTTCTTCCTCTTCCACTTCTTCTTCTTCTTCTTCTATTTCTTCTTCTTCTTCTTCTTCTTCTTCCTCTTCTTTTTCTTCTCCTTCTTCTTCCTCTTCTTCATGTTCTTCCACTACTATGACTACTACTTCTTTGGCTTCTTCTTCTTCCTCT
>JAIUJO010000199.1:608078-610578 GCA_023846275.1 Vanilla planifolia | reverse complement strand
TTCTACTTTTTTTTCTTCTTCTTTTTGTTGTTCTTCTTCTTCTACGTCGTCTTCTTCTTCTTCTTCTTCTGCATCTTCTTCTTCTTCTTCTTCTCCTTCTTCTTCTTCTTCTCCTTCTTCTCCTCCTCGTTCTTCTTCTTCTTATTCTTCTTTTGCTTCTGGTTCTTCTTCTTCTTCTCCCACTACTTCCCTTCTATTTCTTCTTCCACATCTTCTTATTTTGCTTCTTCTTCCTCAACTTCTTCTTCCTCCTATTCTACCTCTTCTCCTTTTTCTTCTTCTTCTTCTTCATCTTCTTCTTCTTCTTTTTCTTCTTTTTCTTGTTGTTCTTCTTCTTCTCCTCCTCCTCCTCCTCCTCCTTCTTCTTCTTCTACGTCTACTTTTTCTTCATGTCCCTCTTCCACTTCTTCATCTTCTTCATCTTCTTCTTTTTCCTCTTCTTCTTCTTCTTCTTCTTCTTCTTCTTTTTCCTTCTTCTTATTCTTCTCCTTCTTCTTCTTCTTCTTCTTCTTCTACTACTTCTTCTTCTACTTCTTCTTCTTCTTTTTATTCTACTCCTTCTCTTCCTCTTCTTTTTCTTCTTCTTATTCTTCTTCTTCTTCTTCTTCTTCTTCTTCTTCTTATTCTTCTTCTTCCACTTCTTCTTCTTCTTTTTATTCTTCTTCTTGTTCTTCTTTATTTTCTTCCTCCTCTTCAACATCTTCCTTTTCATTTTCTTCTTCTTCTTCTTCTTCTTTATCTTTGACTTCTTCTTCTTCTTCTTTTTCTTCTTCTTCTTCATTTTCTTCTTTTTTTTCTTCTTCTTCTTATTCCACTTCTACTTCCACTTCCTCTTATTATTTTTCTTCTTCATCATCTTCATCTTCTTTTCATCTTCTTCTTCTTCTTCTTTTTCTTCTTCTTCTTCTACATCTACTTCTTCTTCTTCTTCTTCTTCTTCCTCTTCCACTTCTTCTTCTTCTTCTTCTATTTCTTCTTCTTCTTCTTCTTCTTCTTCTTCCTCTTCTTTTTCTTCTCCTTCTTCTTCCTCTTCTATATGTTCTTCTTCTACTATGACTACTACTTCTTTGGCTTCTTCTACTTCCTCTCCCTCTTCTTCTTCTTCCTCTTCTTCTTCTTCTTCTTCTTCTTCTCTGCTTCTTCTTCTTCTTCTTCTTCTTCATCTTCTTCTTCTTCTTTTAAGTCTTCTTCTTCTTCGTCTATTTCTTTTACCTTTCTCCAACACCAACTTCTCCTCCTCCTCCTCCTTCTTCTTCTTCTTCTTTTTCTTCTTCTTCCTCTAATTCTTCCTCTTCTTCTTCTTCTTCTTATTCTTCTTCCAGTTCTTCTTTTACATCTTCCTCTTCCTCTTTTTCTTCTTCTTCTTCATGTGATTCTGCTCCTTCTTCTTCTTCCTCTTCTTCTTCCTTTTATTCTTCTTATTCTTGTTTTCTTCTTTTTCTTCTCCATCTTAATCTTCTCCTTCTTCTTCTTCTACTAATTTTTCTTCTTCTCTTTCTTCTTCTTTTTCTTCTTCTTTTTCTTCTTCCACTACTTATACCACTTCTTGATCTTCTAATTCTTCTTCTTCCTCTTCTTCTTCTTCTTCTTCTTCTTTTTCTTCTTCCCCTTCCTCTACTTCATCTTCTTCTTCATTTTCTTCTACTTCATTTTCTTCTACTTCATTTTCTTCTTCTTCTTCTACTTCTTCCCTTCCTCTTCCTCTATCTATTCTTCTTCTTCCCCTTCCTTTTCTCCTCCTTCTTCTTCTTCTTTTCAAATTCTTCTTCTACTTCTTCTTCTTCTTGTTCTTATTTTTCTTCTTCTTCTACTTCTTTTTCTTCTACTACTACTACTACAACTTACTCTTCTTCTTCTTCTTGTTCCTCAACTTCTTTTTCTTTTTCTTCTTCTTCTTCGTCTTCTTCTTATTCTACTACTGCTTCTACTTCTTTTCTTCTTATTCTTCGACTTCATTCACTTATTATTATTCTTCTTCTTCTTCTTCTTCTCCTTCTTCTTCTTCTTTCCCTTCTGCCACCTCTTCAACTTCTTTCTTATCTTCTTCTTCCTCATCTTCTTCTTCTTCTTCTCCTTTTCCTTCACCTTCTTTTTGTTCTTCTTCTTCTTCTTCCTCTTCTTCTTCCTCTTCTTCTCCTTCTTCTTCTTCTTCTTCTTTTTCCTCTTCTTCTTCTTCTTCTTCTTCTTCTTTTTCTTCTTTTGCTTCTTCAAATTCTTCTTCTTTTTCTTCTTCTTCTTCTTCTTCTTCTTCTGCTTCTTCTACTTCTTTTTCTTCCTCTTTTATGTCTACTTCTTCCTCTTCTTTTTCTTTCTCTTCCTCTTCTTTTTCTTCTTCTTCCTCTTCTTCTTCTTCTTCCTCCTCTTCTTCCACTTCTTCTTCTTCTTCCCCATCTTCTTCTTCTTCTTCTTCTTCTTTTACTTCCACTTCTTCTTCCTCCTCTTCTTTTTCTTCTTCTTATTCTTCTTCTTCTTCTTCATCTTCTTTTCCTTCTTTTTGTTC
>JAIUJO010000199.1:588078-595578 GCA_023846275.1 Vanilla planifolia | reverse complement strand
GAAATACATGCATGTGCATGAACTCACATAGACACAAAGATGCAAATACAACACACACACAAGAATGCATGGATAAATTGACATGCTTAGACCAACACACACGCTCACATAACACGCATGCATGCACTTAAACCTACACACAGATGTGAAAACACAAGCATACGTATACATACACACACATATAGACCCATACAAATATACACACACATACTCATGCTCACACTCTTGCAGTCATACATGCACACATACACCCAACTACTTGCACAAATGCATGCACTTTCATACATACAAACAAGCACATGCACATGCATATACACATATGTGTTCACACTATAAACATAAGCATACAGACATACTCATGCACATATGAGTGCATAACCATGCAAATAAGCACATGCATGGACACACACACACAAATGCAAACACACATGAGAAAGCAAACACCCACAAAAAAACACACACATGTACACATGCAAGCACACATCCACACATAAATAGACACGAACATATGCACATGCACATAAATACTTGAACAGGAATACATGCAAATGAATACTTGAACAGGAATACATGCACATATATGTGAACACATGCAGGCACACACATACGTGACACACATGCATGCACACAAGCACCCATGCATTCACAATCATGCACTCGCACACACACACATACGCATACACTTGCATAGTACCCCCCACACACACATGTACACAAGCACACATGTGTACATATGTAAAGAAACACACAAACACAACCCTACACACACATAAACCCACACACACACATACAATGCAAGCATCCACGCACACATGCACATGCATAGTTAGAAACCTAGTCACACACATACATGCATAGATACACATGCACAAATACACAACAATGCATACAAATGTATTGCACATGCACACACTAGCCCACACACATATGCATAAATATACACACACATGCACATACACACATGCAAGCTCACAAAAATATACACATGCACAAACACAAAATTGCAAGCACACACACTCAAGGTACAAACACAAAACCAATGCATATGAACAAGATGCACACACAAGCACATACAAAAAGGCATAAACACACAAACACATGTACGTGTGCACATGTACGCACATAAGTGCACACACGCACATGCACACATGTACGTACACATCCACACAAAAGCATAGGTCCTCATACACACAAAAACACATAGATACATGCACACAGATGCATTAGCATACATACGCATATGCACATAGATATGAACACAAAGGCACAAAAAAATACATATACACACACACACTCATATACAAACACACACATACACACATGCACACACACATATGCAGACACTTACACACACATGTAGGCATAGACACACACACACTCATATGCACACACACAAACATGCTCACACACTTGTATGCACACACACGCATACAGAGCATGATCATTTGCAAAATGCACATGCACAGATAAATGCATGCACACAAGTAAAAAACACACACAAACATATGTATGCAAACATGTAGATGCACACACACATGTACACACACCTATGCACACACACACATACATGGACACAAGCATGCCACATGCCCAAAGGCACGGACACACAAACACACAAATATATGCACATGAAACGACACACATACACATTGAGACACACATATGCATATGCACAAGTATACCCATGCATACACACACTTGCACACTCATAGACACACATAAGCTCACACTCATAAGCACACACACACATGTACACACTCACACACACACACACATGCACATACACACACACACACACACATGCACATGCATAAGAACACATGCTCACTTGCACATGCATGGAGACGCACACACACAAGCAAGCTTAAAAGCAACTACATAGGCACACACACACATGCACATAGACATGCACATGGATGCATACCCACATGCACAGATGCACACACATGCAAAAGCATGCTCAAAGGCACACATATGCATATAGGCATGCATGTATATATATCTAATAACACACACACTTGCACTCACATACACGCATAGACAAACACACATGCATGAACACATTTACACACACACATGCTTGCACATGCTTGCATATACCCACATACATACAAATGCACACACACACAAACTCACACACACATAGACACATGCATGACACTAACATGCATAAACATCAACATATGCACACACATGCATGCACAAACATGTACCCACATACACACACATACAAATGCATGTGCACAAACACACACCAATACATGTGCATGCAAGCAAACAAATACACACACACACACGTGTAATAGTATATGAACACACACATACATGCATATAGACTTGCATAGATGCATGCATTCACACTTATAAACACACACATGCACATGCACCCACATTGACACATGCATAAAAAAACTCATATATGCCAACACACATACATGCATGCACACAAAAACCCCCTACACATACATGCATGCACACAAAACACAATGTCCTAGTGCACATATACAAACTTACATAGATGTACACACAAATATGCATGGACAAACAAACTTACACACACACACACATAAAAATAGACACATTCACATGCATTCATACACATGTGTATGCACACACATGCACATATATACACACATGGACAAACACATGCACATAGGCACACACAAAAGCACACACACACACGTACCAACACACTCATGCAAGAATTCACACACACATGCATGACTTACAAGCAAACACATGGACAAACACATACACCCATACACACACATATAAGCACAAAAAAAATACACAAACATAAATATGCACACATACACTCACACAAACACATGCATGCACTAGAAGACATGCAAGCACACATATATACAGACACACTCTTACTTTCACAATCACACACATGTGAGCACACATAGATGCATGTGCACAGACACATATGCAAACACGTGCCCACACAAATGGACACACGCAAGCACATAAACATAAAAATACATGCAAGCACACACCCACATACACATGCATAAACATGCACAAAAACGAACACAAACACATGTGCATATACACAAGATCATACATGCACATGTATAAGCATAGACAAACACACACACAAGCTTACAGGCACACATACACACAAACATGCATGCATACACATGCACAGACTCATACTCGCACATGCATGAATGCACAACACAAGAAAATATGCACACACATATGCTTCAACACACATATAAATGTACGTGCACACTCTCACCCACACAAGAACATATATATGCACAAGCACATACACATACGCATGCAAGAGCACATGCACATACATACATGCCCATGTAAACCCACACACATAGTCGCACACTCATACAAGCACACATGCACTTGATTGCGTGCAAACATGCCCACACTTATGCACCCATGCACACACAAGCACATACACACATAAACATACACATGTACACACCCACTCACACACATGCATATGGATAAACACATGTACACACACGTGCACACACAACAGACATGCGTGCCCATGCATACACAAATATTCACAAACACACACACATGTACATGGATTGAAATGTACAAACACACTTGTATATGTAAACAAAGCCACACCCAAACACACTATCATGCATCCACATGCATACACCCAACCATACCAACATGCACACATATGTACTCAAACACACACATGCACTCTTGTAAGTATAGGAACACATGCACACACACATGTGCATATGCACACATACGCACACATATGTACACATATACACGTAAACTAGTACACACATGCACACATGCATCCACATGCATAAACACACATGCATAGCCACACATAAAACAAATGCAAATAAAAGGACACACACACACACACACTTAAACATGTGTACACCCATGCTCATATAGACACACATATAGAAAAACACACACTTGCACAAACACATGCACACATGCTTGCAAAGATACACACACGTACATACACACATAGACATGCATGTGCACATGGACAAACACACACATACACACACACCCACACCCACATCCACCCACACACACAAACATACACATGCACGCATAGGCTTACGCACTCGTACAACACGTTGACATGACCTAAACATGCATACACACAAGAACACATACACACACAGGCATACACTCACAAACATATACACACATGCAAACACACACAAACAAATGCACACACAAAGAAACATGAATGCAAACACACACACACACATCAAACCATGCACACATGCACACAAAAGCACACGTACACATACACACAAGCAAACACAAACACATGTTTATAGAATGGCTCATATGCATGCATACACAAAAAAGACATGCACACAATGCGCATGCACAAATGCATATACATGCACACACACACACATGCAACTAACATACTCACACACACACAGGGATGCACACAGTTCACACACAAATACACATGCACGAAGCATACACCTAAACACACACATATGCACACACTCACACATATGCACATGTACACACACATGTATAGAAACACATAATTGCACATACACAAATACACACACTCATACACACAAACACACCTATGCACACACATAAACAAAAACAAACACACAAGCACAAACATATGTACAAAAAAAAGCACATACACACACATATGCACACATATATGCATATGCACACATACACCCACATGCACACATACAAATGCACATGCACACACACAAACATACTGCATACATATTCACACAAACATGCACACATGTAGACGCATATGAACACACACACACACACACACATGTAAACGCACACTTACACAACCAGACATGCACAAGCATACACACAAGCACACATAAACACATGCAAACACACAAAAACAAGCATATGCACAGATACACATACGCACAAATGCACACAGTCACACATGTGCACACATACATACACATACACACATAATCACATCCACAAATAAATGCACACTCACTAACACTTATACACATGCACATACAGGTGGACGAATACACTCATACACAAACACACACAGGCAGAGACATGCACACGTCCACACCCTCGCACCCTCGCATGCACACACACACACACATACACTCATGCACAGACACATGCATATGCATACACGTATGTGCAAACATATACAAATTCATACACAAAAGCACGCACATGTGGGTGCACTCACGCACACATAAACATGCACACACAAGCACACACAACACATACAAACATGCACACACATGCACTTGCATTGCCCCATACACACTCTCACATGCATACACAAGCACACATGCTTGCTCACACACAAGTATGCACTCTTACATATGCACATGCTCACACATACTCACCCACATAGACATAGTCACAAACTCATGCATACACACAAATGCTTGCACATTCCCACATATGCACGCACCCATGCTCACAGATAAGCACATACACCCACACAAACACAATCACACACATGTATGTACACATAGACAGACATGGACATGCACACACAAATACACACATACACATAAAACATGCAAATGCACATGTACATGAATGCTTGCATATTTGCACATATACATTCACCCATGCACACAAATATGCACATATACTAACAAAAACACAATGATACACATTCATACACACATAGATGCACATGAACATGCACACATACATACATAAATGCACACATACATACATAAATACACACATACACATAAAACACACAAATGCACACACACAGATAGACAAACAATAACAAATGCACATGCACATGCAAAAACACAAACACCAACACACATTTGCTCGCACCCTATGCATCACATGTATCCATCCACACATTCTCACACACACACAAATACACACACATGCACACTTACATGCACATGCATACAAAAACACACACATGCACACATGCACATTCCAACACTTGTGCACACACATGAACACTTGCATACTACACACGAGCATGCATGCACTTATGCACACACACACAAGTACACAAACACAAGCACACATATGCACACACACATATATACGGGCATATATAAATGCATGAGCACGCACATAAATATACACACACACACATGCACATTAGTATATGTAGGCATATACGCATATATACACACACACACACACACAACACACGCACACACAAGCATACACACATACATGACGCACACACACATACAAAAGTATGCAGGTGCATGCAAATGTATACACATATACATGCACCCATATGCACGTGTACACATGTAGACACATGTGCAAAAACACACACACCCACCTACACACACACTTGCACATGCATTCTTGTGCACTTGCATTACACACACACATGCATGCACCCATACATGCACACACACAAGTGCACACATACAAAGAGAAACAAGCATGCACACACATATTAATGTATAATTAAATGCACATATACGCCCATTTATATGCATAGGTAATGATACATGGGCTCATAGATATGCACAAACACAAGCACGCACTCATACATAAAGAGATACATATGTATACACATGCACACATGTATGATTGCACAAATATGTACATGCATGCATACACACACATGCAACACACTTATGCATGCACACATATATAGACACACACATGAGCATGCACACACAAACACACCCACATATGACACATAGACTCATGCACTCATCAATGCACACACACACACATATAGGCATGCACACACAAACATGGAAACGTACACCCAAGCAAATGCATAAACACAAACACACATTCACACACATGTACACACACACATACATATGTGCACCCACATATACACATATGCACATAGATGCACACACACATGCACACCCACACACACAAAAACACCATAGAAGCATACACAAAAACACATGCACACATAAATTATTATGCACATGTACAAGTAGAAACACACACACATACATGCACACACGTGGGCACACACACATATGCATACACACACAAATGCGCACATACAGACACACTCGCACACATGCACACAGACACATACATACAAGCACACAATTACATACAAAAAAGCACAAACATGTGCACATGTACACACACAAGTCCACCCACTCACCTACATGCATACGCACATGCATCTATGCACATGCACACAAGGACATGTAAACAAACACACTCACACATGTGTGTCACACACACACACTCACACATGTACACACTCTCATGCACAGACACACATACACAAGCACACACAAACACATTTAGACACATACACACACACACATGTGTAAGCACTCATATGTGCATAAACATACACATACACATACATGCATAAATGAGAACATGCATACAAATATGCATGAATACACTAGTAGACACACATAACACATGCCCACATAAAACACATGCTTGTGCATACAGGTACTCACACACACATGCACACAAATGAACAAAGGCATGCATGCACACCCACACACATCAAACATGCAATGAAAAGCACACATATATGCATAAAGACATGTACACACGGACACATGCATA